>CAUYRH010035146.1:0-37318 GCA_963574655.1 Perodicticus potto | reverse complement strand
ACATTTTTAATCCTTTCATCACTGTAGAAGTTGAAATTTGATAAAAAGTTTCTGGGTGAGTTTACTTTTGTGTTGGAGGATTACGCTGGTCATTATGGAGGATAGGTCTGAGAATATCCTGGAGAGCTGGTTTAGTTATAGCAAATTTCTTCAACATGTAGATATCATTAAAGTATTTAATTTCTCCATCATAAATGAAGTTTAGCTGGGTACAGGATCCTGGGTTGAAAGTTCTTTTGTTTTATGACCATTCTCTTCTAGTTTGAAAGGTTTGATCAGAGAGATCTGCAGTTATTCTAATATTCTTACCCTTGTAGGTAATGGATTTCTTACATCTGACTGCTTTCAGAATTTTCTCCTTTATATTAACTTTAGTGAACTTAATTACAATGTGCCTGGGGGATGTCTTATTTGGGTTGAGTCGTACTGAGGTTCTGAAACTGTCTGCTATCTGAATTTCAGAATCTCTTGGCATGTCTGGAAAATTCTCTTTCATAATCTCATAAAGAAGAGACTGTGTGCCTTGTGACGCCACTTCGTAGTTTTCGGGTATCCCTATAAGGCGAATATTGGTTTTCTTTGAGTTATCTGAGAGAATGATCCATTTTTGCTTTCCATTTCTCTTCCTCTTTGGAAGTTTGGGAGTGTTAGAAAGCTTTGTCTTCCATGTCAGAAATTCTTCTACTTGCTCCATTCTGTTACTGAGGGATTCTACTGTATTTCTCAGAGTTTTGAGGGCTGCAACTTCTTGTCTCAATGTGTCAAAATCTTTGGTCGTTTTGTCTTTGAATTTGTAGAATTCTTGAGACATCTTTTGGATTACTGCTTGAAATTCTAATTCCATCTTTTCCTCCATTCTGTTGATCTTATTTGCTATCCAGACTCTGAATTCGATTTCTGACATCTCAGCCACCATTTTCTTATGCAAGGGATCTTGTGCTGTATCTACCTTGTCATTCCTTGGGGGAGTTGATCTACTCTGATTATTCATATTGCCAGAGTTTTTCTCTTGATTCCACCTCATGATTATTTTCTACTGTTGCCTATGACCGTCCTCAGAGTTGGGGAGGTGTCTCTCTCAGATCAGACCCCGGCAGGATCACTCTGTTGTTGCTGGATCTTTGTAGGGAGTGACCCTGTGTAGCTCCTCTAGGATTGCCCCACCCAGGGAGTTCTGGCTATAGGAGCAGCCCCAGAGTGTGGCACGCCCAGATCAAGCAGCAGGGCATGGGATGGGGCACCCAGTGGCCTTTGCAAAGGGAGCCCATGCCTCTAGCAGTCTCTGGCTGGGAGGAGGGCTCCAGAGGGAGGGCATGGGTTGTGCAGCCTCCTGAGTTGCTGGCCAGATGGGCAGGGCCAGTGCGGAAGCAGAGAGGGTAGGGGAGGAGGTGGGTTGTGTTGCTCCAGGAGTTCCTGGCCCAGGCAGGCAGGTGGTGGCCTGGCATGTTCCTGGCAGAGTCCCTGGCCAGTTTTGGCGGCAGGTGGAGGTCCTGCGTGGTGGTCCTAGTGGAGTCCCTGGCCACAGTAGGGCAGGCGGTGAGCCGAGGTCCTGCAGAGTCCCTGGCTGCTGCAAGCAGAGGGCCGAGTTCCAGATGGCATGGATCAGAGCTGCGTGGGGGTCCCGGCAGGTGGCAGGCTAAGGCTGGGTGGGGCACAGATCAGAGCTGTGCAGGAGTCCCGGGGACTTCCTGGCTGCTCCTGGCTGCAGGCCAAGGCCCGGTGGGGTGCCAATCGGGGGGTACTGGTGTCCCAGCAGAGTGGAGTTCCTGGCTGCTCTGGGCAGCGGGCCTGGGGCACGGATTGGAGCCAGGCAGGGATCCTGGTGGGTGGCAGGCTGAGGCTGGGCTGGGCACAGATCAGCACCCTGCGGGAGTCCCAGTGACTTCCTGGCTGCCTCTGGCGCAGCCCAAGGCCCGGTGGGGGTCTTTGTGGGGGTCCTGGTGGAGTTCCTTGCCACTGCGGGCGGTGGGCTGAGGCCCGGTGGGGCATGGATCGGAGCTGCGCGGGGTTCCCGGTGGCATCCCTGGCCTGGGGGCTGGCGGGGGCTCGGTGGGGCCCTGGAGTCTCTTACTTGGCGGGCCACCTGGTCCAACAGATAGGGAGGGTCTATCCCTCAAGTCCTCCTCCCTCAGTTTCAGCAGAGGTCAGGCTTCTGGTGCATCAGGTAAGGGGGGATGGGTGTCCTGGAAGTTCAGAATGGTGGAAAACTCTAGTTCAGTTTTTCTCCCTGAAACTTGGTTTCTTGAAGTCATAGCTTGCCTCAGAGGTGACCTGTAGTTATCACTTCTCTCTCTCTCAGCTGGGCTCCCAGTCTTCAGCTCAATTGGGCAGTTTCTGGAGGTTATCTTTCCTTTTGGACAGGAGCCTCTGTCTGAAGTTGCTTCCAGTTGGCCATCTTGCCCCTCCCTCCATTTGGCAACATTAAGATTTTTATGGCAAAATTTCTTGATTTTTAAATGTTGATAACACAGTAAAAATTTCAAGTCACTATGTGTTGAATTTCAAACTCGCTATGTGTTGTATTTGGCCTGTTGGCCACTGTTTGAAACTTCTGTGTTATAGGCTAAGCCTCGGAGGTGAGAGGTAACAGTTTTTATTTACTTGGTCATTAGGGTCATCAAAAGTCTGGAAGTAAATATGTTTTTAATTTTGATCTCAGAAGTAGGAAGCATTTTTAGTATCTGAATCCTAAAGCTTAATTTGAAGAAAAGTTGTCTCTGTTCCTCAGAAGTCTAGTTGTATTAGCCATAAAAAATTATCAGGTGGTTTGTTATTTGATTATTACCTATACCTAACACAGATACTTAGGAGCTAAAAAATTTGTCAAGGTCAATTGTAAAAAGTAAGTAGAACTTTTGTAAATCTCAAATTACCTTGAATTTTTCTTTTAGCTATGGATTGAGTATCAGTTGTGGCAGTGACTGATTTTAAGACATTAATAATATTTGATGATGCTAATACATTGAGCTGAGAATAAAACCAAAGAAAATTTACAATATCTTACCCATAAAAGGATTTCCCTTCTACCCAGGATTTAGATTGTCTCAAAATCATTTTTTAGAGTCAAAGGTAAATTATTGCTCATTGAAAGTTTTAGTGCAGTTAAATTTTATCTTTATGATTCACTCTTTTTTCTTTTGAGACAGAGCCTCAAGCTGTCACCCTGGGTAGAGTGCCATGGCATCACGGCTCACAGTAACCTCCAACTCCTTGGCTTAAATGATTTTCTTGCCTCAGCCTCCCAAGTAGCTGGGGCTACAGGTGCCTGCCACAATGCCCAGCTATTTTTTGGTTGTTGTTGTCATTGTTGTTTGGCAGGCCCGGGCTGAATTTGAACCCATCAGCTCTGGTATATGTGGCTGGTGCCTTAGATGCTTGAGCTACAGGCACTGAGCCATGATTCACTCTTTTCATGTATTTTATTTAAGCAAAGCAAACCAAATAATGTACTTCCTGAGTTAAGAAAAGCATGAAAGATATATAGTTCAATAAAAAGGTATAGGTACCCAAGGTATACCTCACAACCCTACGAAGCCAGTACTTCAGGGAAATCTTGTCTTGACGAATAATGGGAAGCTATCCAGAGAGGGAGAAAACAAATGGATACTTTTTGTAGAGGTGAAAAGAAAATACCAGGTCTGTCTGAGTAATTACTAATGACCTCTTTTGATGAAATGCAATTCTTCCAGGGCCTAGAGTTGTTTGGACCTTATGTAGTCATTACTTTTGTGAAGTTTCATAACCAGGAAGTTCTTTTTCATCTTCAGGGAAAGGAGAGCATAGGTCAGTGGGAAAATTCATTTTATGTTTTTCCTTCTTACCTGTAAACCAAACTTGTATACTTTTGTGTGCCTAAGATCTTAATAAACCCAAACTGCAAAAGTGCAAAAATTTAAGCTACCTACATAGGAAGTTGCCATGGGCATAGTTATTTGTTGGAGTATATAGCATTCTGCAGAAGGATTTTTGTTGTTCAGAGAATCCTAGAACAAGTTTTTTTTTTTTTTTTTTCCTAGAACAAGTTTTGATTGGGATGTGAAAGCCTGGCACTGAAGTGAAAAGGTTTCACTAGGAAATAAGTTGGAATTTCAAAATAGGTGCATAATTATTGTTATTCTTGCCTTTAACCTTCAGCTTCTTAATTATTATGACATCTAAGGACATATATTTTTCTTTCTTAAAAAAAAGTACCCATGAAACAGGCCTGTTGAAATATTCAGCTTCAGATTTCACAAAACATGCTATTTTGGGTTAAAATATATTAGAACTGGAAGGAATCTTAGTGATGCAAGGCTTTGGACATGTTTTAGAGTTCTTGCAAATATGCCATTTGAAAATGATATAGTCAGTTCTCAATTATCTAAGCTATCATAGGCTTAAAGGGGGAGATTATTAGGTAGGACTTCAGAACCCCAGCCCCATTTCATCCAAGACTACCTTAATTTTATTCATTCATTTATTAAGTAAATATTTATTTAGCACCTACAATATGTTCAGGCACCATTTTAGGTGCTGGGAATAAAGTGGTTGAACAAAGTAGAGAAAATCCCTAGTCTCATAGAACTTATATTGTGGGGTCAGGTAGAGCAGGGGAGAAAATAGATTTCTGATTAGCATATTTGAGGAATAATAGGAAGATCTATGATGCTGGAGCACAGTGACAACCAGAGAGCTAAGTGATGAGGTCTGAGAGGTATGAAGTCAAGAACATATAAGGCCTTGAAGGCATAATAAGGAATTTGGATTTCATTATGAGTGCAATAGGAGGGATGTAATCTGATTTGTGATGTAAAAGCATCATCCTGACTTGTATGGCAATACCCCATGGTATGAGCAGAATGAAAGCAACAAAGGCTATTGGGAGATTTAAGCAGATTCCCACTTGTAAGCATGAGATAGTAGGTTGTGTCAATGCAAGGATCCTGCTGAAAATAATTAGAAAAAGCTGAATAAATTTCAAAACTTATAATTTTCAAAAAACAAAGAGCTACAGGGACAGTGAAGCTACTATTTCAGGGAGGGAAGCTATGATCAAGAGCTGTTGCTTAGTCTAGTCTTCAATTCCTGAGCTCAAGCAATCCTCCCACATCAGCCTCCTGGAATGCTAGGGATACAGATATGAAGCACTCTGCCCTGCAAAGAGCTCATCTTTAAAAAAATAAAAGAATAAAAAATCACCAGGTACAGTGGCTCAGGCTTGTAGATTCAACTCCTTGGGAGACTAAGGGGGAGGTGGAAGGAGCCCTTAAGCCTGGAGTTGGAAACAAGCTTGGGCAATATAGTGAGATGCCTGCCTCTAAAAAAAAAAAAAGATGTATTAAGAATAATACATCCTTTTTTTCCCCTAAGGGAATTTGATAATTCTGGGCTTGGTGTAAGAATAAGAATGTGGCCTCAGACTGAGGGCTATCTCTTAGAAAATAAAGATTTTAGTGGTCAGGTGGGCTGGAGTGGTAAAATTTGAGACCAGAAAGATCTCAAATACATGACTAGTTTTTCCCATAAATTTGTTCAACCCCAAAACTTCACAGGAGATTAAAAAGCTAGGTAAAAAAATCTTCTGAAAAGACTGAAATATTGTATAGTATTGTGATACTTAGGAAACAAAGACTCTTCCAGGAGAGGAAGTCCAAAAGGAAAATATGCATGGGATAAAATTCCTAGAAGGAGTGGTGATTTTATCTCTAGAGGTACTTTTCTTCTGAGACACTTATTAAATCTGTATGCATTTCAAGGTTGAAATATAGGCTTGATCTCTGCCAGAAAGCCATTCCCAGGAAAGAGAGATGCCACCAGGAATTTGGATTTATTTTGGTAGGAGATGAAGTAACAAAATTTGAGGCTTGAGTCTCAGACACATGGATAATCCCTGAAGACATTTGCCATGTTTGAAACTGTGTTTGGCAGGAAGCTTAAGAGCTAAGCTGTAAACTTCTGAAGGGAAAAAAACTGAATCTTCTTTAGTCTTTCAGATTTAGAGAATCAGTTCCTGCCAAGCTTATAATTAAAAGCCCTGGGGAGCCATGCTCAAGCCAAGCAGAGCTAAGTTGAGTTTTATCACAGCTTAATCACAGGCCCAACTCAGCTCAATTTCTGATTGGCCTGAGAAGATCAGTCCTCCTACTAGTTGCCTTTACTATTAGCAGAAAGAGATCGCATCATCTGGAGGTGCTAAGATTTTTCATTTGGGGGGTAATTGGAAATAGATCAATAGAAAATACCTAAGAAGAAGCCCAGAGAGAAAATATAATGGAAAAACCAAATAAGAGCAATATAGAACTTGCTAAAAAGGAGGAGTAATTGAAATTCTGGAAGGAGAGGAGGAAAGATTAGAGTAGAAACAATTTTCAAAGTTAAAGACTAACAATTTTCCAAAACTGATGAAAGACATCGATCCGCAGATTCAAGATCAATACAATGCAAAATATAGTTGGCATTCCAAATGTAACAATGCTGAAAATAAATAAGTACACAAAATCTTAACTGCATCCAGAGAGAGACTTTATTACAAAAGAAGAACAATAAAGCTCACATTTGACTTCTTAGCTGAGATTGTGGATAGTAGAAGGCAATGGAATGGGACCGTTAGCATGCTGACAGAAAATAACTGCTAAGCTGGAATGCTATACCTTGAGAAAATATACTTCAAAAATTAAGATGAATAAAGACATTTTCAGACTAATAAAAGTAGAGGGAACTTGTTGCTACCAGGCTTGTGGTAAAAAAACATAGTCAAGGGAACTCTTCAGAAAGAAGCATGTAAATTCAAGAAGGTTTGAAAATAACAGAAAGACTGTATAGAACAGTAATAGTAATGTCTTTTGGAGTCTTAAATTGACGTATAACTAAAATGCATGCCAACAAATGTAAAAAGCAAGAACGGATTAAATAGAATTAAGATGTTCTAAGGTTCTAACAGTATTGAAAATGTTAAAAGTAATAACTTATTCTAGAATGTGACAACTCAAGTATGCATGATATAATCTAAGTGAGAATGATTATTAGAGATGGGAGGGATATTCCATAACCCTGAAGGGTAAGTACAATAGCAAGGAAGCTGCTGCAGTAATCCGTGTTAGAGATTATGATGACATGACTAGAAAGGTGGCTGTGTGAGGGTGAAGCAATGACGTTCTGGATATAAATTGTGGGTAGGTGCCAATAGGACTTGCTGTTGAATTTGGTGTGGGATATAAAACAAAAGAGAAATATTAGCTAGTCATGATGGTTTGTGCCTATAGTCCCAGCTACTCAGGAGGCTGAAATGGGAGGATTGCTTGAGCCAGGAATTTAAGACCAGCCTGGGCAGCATAGTGAGACCTCGTCTTTTTTTTTCAAACGGAGTCACATTTTGTTGCCCAGGTTATTGTGCCCTGGGTCAGCCTAGCTCACAGAAACCTCAACCTCAAACTCCTCAGTTTAAGTGACTCCTTTCTCCGGGTCTGGAGTAGCTGGGACTCCAGGTGCCTACACCACAATGCCCAGCTATTTTTTCTATTTTTAATAAAGACCGAGTCTCGCTGTTGCTTAGTCTAGTCTCCAATTCCTGAGCTCAAGCAATCCTCCCACGTCAGCCTCCTGGAGTGCTAGGGATACAGATATGAAGCACTCTGCCCTGCGAAGAGCTCATCTTTAAAAAATAAAAGAATAAAAAATCACCAGGTACAGTGGCTCAGGCTTATAGATTCAACTCCTTGGGAGACTGAGGGGGAGGTGGAAGGAGCCCTTAAGCCTGGGAGTTGGAAACAAGCTTGGGCAATATAGTGAGACGCCTGCCTCTAAAAAAAAAAAAAGATGTATTAAGAATAATTCCAAGGTTTTGTCCTGAGGGACTAGATGAATAACATCAGTATTTATTTACTGAAATGAGAAAGTTTGTTAAGATGTGGGTTTAGGAGAGATACATAGAGGTTCTCTTTTGGCTAAGTGGCATAGGATGGATTAAACAGTTATAATGTGTTTTGAACGTAGGAGTGATACGGCTGAGAAGACAGTAGGTTACACGAATTCCTCATCTAGTTTAACTCCTTCCTTTTACACACGAAGATACTAAAGCTCTGAAACTCTACGCAGCAAGTAAATGGCTGAGCTGGGAATAAAATCCATGTCTTTGGGAGCTTAGCTTAGTGTACTGTTTCTAAACTTGCTTTTTGGAACTGTAGAAAATATTTCATATAGAATAATGACAATTGTTATCATGTACGCAGTGTGTTAACACTGTCAGCCAGCTACTGTGCTAAATATTTAAAATGCCTTTTCTTTTAAAGTCTTTATAGCCCAACAAGCAAGAGACTGTTATCGTCATTTTTACAAGTTATAAAGCTGAGTTTTTAAGGTTATGTAACTATCCCAAGGTGAAACTAGCCAAATAACCAGGGGTGTTAAGTCTTGTAACCAGCATGCTACACATTTTTCTCACCTTGTAGAAAATGGGCGCTCAGTGGTGCTGTGTCCCATTTCGTTTCCTTGATTCTTCCATGGATTTGTGGTCAATTCATACATTCATTATTTTCTTTTGTGCCCTCCAAGTTTTTTCTTTTTCTTTTGCTCTCCAAGATTGGGAATTTGACTGAGGAGTCATTTTCATTCAGTTAAATTTAGAGAAATTACTGACCCTTGTGTAAGTCTCTTTTTCCAAGGCCTGGGATAAATGCTTCATCAAGACATGGCAGGCCTTATTAAGTTTCAGCACCTATCACTCTGTGTTTTTGGAACAAAGGCATAATGAAAGATCATTTGTAGTAAAAGCCTCCTCTCTTTTTCTGATATAAAAGCCTTTGTATTTTTTGTTGACCTCTTTGAAAATTACAGAGAAAATCAAATAAATCCAGCAAAAAAAAAAAAAAAAAAAAAAAGAAGATCCACAGAACTCAACACCTCATCCAAATTACCTCCCCAAACCAAACCAAAACATCCTCAGAAGAAGGAGGCTTTTTTTTTTTCGGTCTTTAATCTAAGGGCAGTGTAAAAGCCTAGGTAGTTTCTAGGACTACTTTAATCAACTTAATGGAGTTTGTCGACTTCAGGCTTTGGATCAGTACAAAGAGACACTCAGATGTCAGCCAGCGAGCGAATGCTTTCACAGGGCATTGGAGCAAAACCAGCTCCATGCGATAAGAGGCAAGGCCTAAAAGGAGTCAATGATGTGGCCTCCACTGGCTGGATGGATACAGCCTGAGAATGTGTTATGTTACTAAAGGTGCAGTGGCAAAAGCCAGCTGGTCCCTCCATCTCACCTAATTTCCTCTACAAGGCGCTTGTGAGGAAAAAAAAGTGCTCTGTGATGGACCTTTGTTAGTTCAAAGGTTTTTACCTCTTTATTCTAAAGCCCCATTGTGAATTCACAGAGCTTAAAATATGTATTACTGTCCCTTTCATTTTATCATTCTAAAAGAAATCAAAGACAGAAAACTTTTTTCTTCTCAATGAGCTTGTCTGTTTGAAATCGTAGGGTGTTTGTGCATCTGGTCTCCTAATACCTCAGCTGAATCTTTGGGATTCCAGTGGGACTTGGTGAGACATTATTCTTCCTTACAGAGTTTCAAGAAACTTTTTATAGAAAGACAGATTTGCTTTCTCTTCCTTTGGTTATTGTAAGGTAACACAGAAAACTATAGGTACATTTTTGGGGGGATTTTTTTTTTTTATTATTGTTTGGGATTCATTGAGGGTACAAAGAATTAGGTTACACTGATTGCATTTATTAGGTAAAGTCCTTCTTATAGTTGTGTCCCACCCCCAAGAGGTGTGCCATACACCATCACCCCCATTTCCTCCCTCCTACCTTCACCCCATTTCCCTTCCTCCTCCCCTCTCCCCACTTGCTCATTCCCCTACCTCCCCTTGTATTAGCTAATCTACTGCCTTCGTATTAGAATTGAGTACATTGGATTCTTGCTTTTCCATTCTTGTGATGCTTTACTAAGAAGAATGTGTTCCACCTCCATCTAGCTTAACACAAAAGTTGTAAAGTCCAAGTACATTTTTGAAAAGATGTAGAAGACTGCTAGCCCGCCTCTATTTCAGTTACAGGTGACGTATTTGTCTTATCATCTCAACCCTTGAGTATTTCTAGCCACAGCTTCTGCTTCAACAAAAGTGACTAAACCAAGAGGGTTTTGAGCATAAACATTGTGTGCTGTATAGGGTGATACCAGTAAAAAAGGAAAGACCTTGGCTGTATGACTGAAATTGTGCTCTCATGAGTGTTACTAATTGTTGTTTGCTATTATTGGCCTGAGGAATTTTTCCTGAAGGCACACATTTTATCTTACAAATTGCTTGCTCCCTGGAGTCTCTATGTACTATATTTTTTCATCTGACATACAATCCATACTTTAAAATCTTTTATCCATTCAATACACTTTAAAGTATAAGTTCAGTGATTGATAGTTTATAAAAAAAATGCTCTTTTTTTGTACAGCTCGAAAACAGAATCATGTCTTAGTAGTGCAAAAATTCTGGTGACACGAACCAGTTTCCCACAGAAATATTTTGTTCATCGTCTCCTGAAATGCAAATCAAAATACTCATGATAGGTGAATGGAGAAACGAAAATTAAGATATGGACACAAATACAGCATTAATAATTCAGGTAAATAAAATTTGTATACAAAAGAAAACCATCAAGGCGATGGAGAATGTTTCCGCAAGTCCAGGACATAGGAAATAGGAAAATGAGTTGAGATTTGAATGTTTTACATTTCATACAAGGGCTTTGTATAATTTGAATTTCTTTTTTACCTGATTCTGTTGTTCTAGCAAACATGATTTACCATCATCTATAACCTGTCCTGAGTTAAATGAATTGGAATTTTTCCTATGTACATTATTATACTTTTAAGGGACTCACTACAAATAAGCTATCATTGTTCTTGAATGTTTTGCAATTTATTTATTAACATTAATTGGGGCAATGCCATTGCTTTCTTACTCGAGCCGTTTATAGTATGTCGATCTCATTGGTAGTGCCCTCCGTGGGTCTCTCCTCCTAGTACAGATACTTTAATTTTTAAGCCATGGTGGCAAAACATTGTTCACCAGAATTATGGATGCTTCAATTTTTAAGGCACGATGTCAACATATTATTCACCAGGAGTATCTTTAAGATATGGGTTAGGAGAGCAAGTTGCAGTGATAAGAATCAAGAGATGTATCGACAAGATTCATTGTCTTTAAGGCAGAACAGGTGTTAAGCTGCAGAAGTTATTATTAAGTACATTGGAATGAGAGCTGGTTTATCTAATTTATTTCTTCAACCAATATTTAATGAAAGCCTGTTGTATACCAGGCACTGAAATAAGATTTGAGGATAGGAAAATAAGAGGTAATATAAAGATGGTTCATAATCAGAGGAAGGTACCTAGTGAAGTAATGCTAAGGAATAATTGGAATTTGGAGGAGGAGGGGGCAGATACTTCAGGAAGAGGGAAGGACATGGATGAAATTGGAGCCTGCAAGTATTTGGAATGGAAGGTTTGTGTCTTGGGGTTGGGGAAAGAAGAAGTGAAGACAGTGGTAGATGAGGCAGGGAAGGGCCAGATCATATGATATGCGAAGTAATGTAGGTTTTATTCTGAAGAAAAAAAAAGAACTATTGAAGGATTTTAAATAAGGAATGGCCTGAGCAAATTGGCAATATTAAGAGATCATCCCAGGCCAGGCTCAGAGGCTCCAGCCTGTAGTCCTAGCACTCTGGGAGGCTGAGGCAGATTGCTGGAGTTCAGGAGTTCCAGAGCAGCCTGAGCAAGAGCGAGACCCCATCTCTAAAATAATAACTGGGTGTTGTGGGGGGCGCCTGTAGTCCTGTAGTCCCAGCTGCTCTGAAGACTGAGGCAAGAGGTTCGCCTGAGCCCAAGAGTTTGAGGTTGCTGTGAGCTACGATGCCACGGCACTCTACCAAGGGCGACAAAGTGAGACTCGGTCTCAAAAAAATAAAAAGAAAAGATATCACCTTGGCAGTTGTATGGAAGATAGATTCAAGAGATACTGGATGCAGAGAGTTAATAGGAAGGCTATTTGTGCAATCTGGGGGAAGTATAAATACTGTGTTAATTAAGCCATTGGAGTTTTGGGAATTAAACCACTCTTTATATCATAATTGTCTTTCAAATTTTAAGTTGTTTACAAATCACTGGGGAATCTTGTTAAAGTACAGGCCTAATTCAGTAGGTCTGGATGGGACCTGGAATTCTGCATCTGCTGGTCCACAGAATAATAAAGTTTTATATAAACTATCAACCCAACTTTGCTGGGTTCTGGTGGCATGAATATAATTGTTTTTTCTTGATTTTTTAATGAGTGATCACTTGCTCATGTTAGAGTAAAATAGAAAGATATTCCATTCCCTTTCTGTTTTTGTTGGTTTTTTTGTTCTCTTTGTTCTTGTGGGTTCATAGCTTTCAATTCCTCTTTTCTTATTTTAATAGGTACAGGAGGGAACAGAGATAAATACCCCGGAGTTCAAGTTGCTGGGTTCTTTTTAGTCCATTCAGACAATTGTAGGTATTTGAAAAACATTTTATGGTTACAAAATTCTATAGAAGTGTTAATTAAGAGATTATTTGTTGAGCAAACCAGAGGCAATGGTGAGAGGTCCCTTTCCGCTCTTATTCTATCAGGCATATAACTAGGACATAAACTAATATTCAAGTATGCAGCTGGGTTGCTATAATACCATGAAGAATATGAAGAGGGTAAAAGTGCACGCAAAGTGTGATGGTGAATTTGGGTAACTGGGGATTCAGTAAGAGTCAGCTTATTGCTTTAGACCTACAGGAATTTTTTTTCCTTCTTTTTTTTGAGGCAGTCTCAAGTTGTCACCCTCGGTAGACTGCAGTGGCATCACAGCTCATAGCAACCTCAAACTCTTGGGCCCAAGCAATTCTCTTGCCCCAGCCTCCCAAGTAGCTGGGACTACAGGCACCCTTCACCACACCAGGCTATTTTTCGGTTGCAGTTGTCATTGTTGCTTAGCTGGGCCAGGCTGGGTTCGAACCTGCCAGCCTTGGTGTATGTGGCTTGGTGTATGTGGCTGAGACAGGAATTTTTTCCTGTTGAATATTGTAATAATGCAGCTCTAATTCTGACTGAATTTGGTACTAGAAGTTTGGCTATGACTGGATGTATGAGAGAAACGACCATAGGAAATGAGCTATAAAACATTCCGTATCTACCTACCTACCTACCCTTCATTTTCTATTACTCATGTAGATGTATATAGGTACAAATCCCCTCAAATGTAGATTGATATACTCTCGAATTTATTTATGGGTTTGTAAGAAAATAAAAATTATATTCTTATTTCTCCTCTTTTTACAATTTCTCTCTCTCTTTTTATAAAAAGAGACACCTGTTATATACGATGTCCTACATATTAATGTTTTCCATAGCAGTACTTGGAATGTTTCCTTGTTCTTTTTTATAGTTGCATAGTATTCCAGTAGGTAAACATACCACAGTTAATTTAACCCATTTTCTAATGGGCATATATATCTGTGTTGTCTCCAATCTTTTGCTTTTAGAAATGCTGCTGAAATCTATGTAATTTCACATGTATGCTGATAGATCTTTAGGATAAGTTTTCCTAAGTGGAATTTCTAGGTCAAGGGGAACATGTATTTCTAGATATTGCCATTTTCCCTCTGTTCTTCATAAGGAGGAGACAAATTTACACTTCTGCCAGCAACATTGCAATGTTTGAGGGGGCCTGTTCCTCTACAGATAATATACTAATCATTTTAGATTTTTTGCCAGGGTGATAGATATTCTTTAAAAAGACATTTTTTCTTAGTATAAATGAGATTGACCATCTTTTCATATGTTTAAAGGCTATTTGTGTATTTTCTCTGGAACTGACTCTTCATTTTCTCTTCCAGTTTTTCTGCTAGATTTTTTTTTCTTTATATATTTCTTAGAACTCTTTATATACCGGGGAGAAGTGGCAAATATACCCTTAGCTCATCCCCACTGAGAAATGCCCTTACATAATCCTCTCTCCATGTGACTTCTAATTTTGAGAATATAGCAGAGATGAAGAGATTTTGCAGATGTAAAGTCCCTGACCAGTTGACTTTATATTAATCAAAAGGGAAATGATCCTGGATGGACCTGACGGAGTCAGGTGAGCTCTAGGAAAGAGGGTCTCAAGGTCAGAGCCTGGGCATGGCAGAGCTTGTGCTCTGTTATGGGTGTGGAAGAGGCCACCTGCCATGAAGCCTGCCAGCCACGTGAGGGGATTTGGGAGCAAGTGCTTCCTTTGTCTAATCTCCAGGTGAGAACACAGCTTTTAGGTTTTGAGTTATAATTAGACTTTCTCCATTCTAAATTTTGTCATTGTTGTTTTTTTTTTGAGACAGAGCCTCAAGCTGTAACCCTGGGTAGAGTGCTGTGGCATCACAGCTCACAGCAATCTCCAACTCCTGGGCTTAAGCGATTCTCTTGCCTCAGCCTCCCAAGTAGCTGGGACTACAGGTGCTCACCACAACGCCCGGCTATGTTTTGGTTGTAGTTGTCATTGTTGTTTGGCAGGCCAGGGCTCGATTCGAACCCTCCAGTTCTGGCTGGCACCTTAGCTGCTTGAGCTATAGGCGCTGAGCCTAAATTTTCTCTCTCTTTTTTTTTTGTAGAACTCTTGGGATTTTATTTTTGGGCAATTTTAAAATCTTCAATTCATTTGGAACTTAATTTGGTTTAAGGTGTGTATGAGTTTTGGATAAACAATTCCCTTTTTCCAGATAGTTATTCAGATATCTTAATATCCCTTATAAAGGGGATAAGGGCCCTTATAAAGTGTTCCACCTTTTCCCTCATTGGTCCATGAGAGTATTTTTTTCATATGATAAATTCTTTTATGTATTTAGATTATCTACAGTTTCAAATATTTTAGTAGCATTTTTTTGTTTGTTTGAAAAAAAATAATTTTATTGTTTATGTAAAAATATGCATATACTTATTGCTAAAAACATTTTCAAATTATGTATACTTTGAATATAATGACATATTTGGTTCTTTAGATGTTAGTGTTATTTAAAAACAAATTGCACAGGTAAAAATCTTGATTTCAAAAACATTTAATGAGTTTGCTAAAATGAATGCAAGAAAATAAATTCTATATAGAAAACATAATAATGTGTGTTTTATAATTGTTTGTTTTATGACTTTTCAAGATATCATTGGCCCAGCCACTGAACACCTAACATAAAAAATAGTAATTAAATTCATTCAGCTTTATTTTGCCACGTTTATTACATAAAAAAACAGTGTTGCATATATTTTCTGATTTCGTTTGATTTTCTTATGCAAGTATATTTGTCACAAAAGAAGGAAAGAGCTGTTTGCTTGATTTAAAAGATACGTGTACCTATAAGCCTTCCCTTAGAATCTTGCCTTGGCCTCCACAAATGTTAGGGGCAGGCCTGAGTTTCATTTTTATCACAAGAGTTGAAAAAATAACATGTACTTAAATTAGAGTAACAGAACTTCGCCCCTCATTTTTCTTAGCTTTAGTTGTTGTTGTTTTCTCTTTGTGACGTTGAGCTGATGGTTTTGTTCAAAAGTAGAATTCTGCTTTCTAGACTAATATTTATATAATTCTCTGATTACTGATGTTAAGAGGCATTTTGAATTGACTTCTAAAGAATGCCACAGAAATACGCCATTGTTTTGCTTGAGTCTTGTAAGGAATATAATCTTTCATATGAGAAGATGGATCCTCCTCAAGGCAAGGCCTCCTGCATATGAATCAAAGAAGTGCTGTGACTTGCTGGGATGTGCTGCAGGTGGAGGGGTTACGTTTGTGTCATAATCTGTGTATCCTCATTTCTTGGCAGCTGTGTTGCCCAGTTCAGGAAGAATTTAAGGAAAAGCTGAAATCTGTTTCTTATCATCATGTTTTCCAGAGAATGGAGCAAGTCGTCTTGTCATCTGTTGGCCCAGTATCCTTCTATGCTATTGGCTCCGTAAGATTTCCCTTGAGATAAAAATGTTGAAAGACAGCTTCATTCCTTTTGTGCGCCAGTCCTTTGTACCACATGGGCTCCGTAAATGCACATCACTTGAGTGGGGTTGTAAGTTGTCCAGGTCTCAAGTCATTGGTGATAGATACCAGGATAAGGTTACCTGCTGAATCTCCGACGGCACCAACGGGCACACAATAGGAACTGAACGTGTGAAGTCAGATGTCTTGGTTCTTGGTTCCACAATGCCCTGTCCATATCTGCAGGGAGCCTGAAACCAGGTCATCTTTGTTAGAACACATACTTGATCACTTAGTTATGTGGCCATGGAAAGTTCTGCCAATGGAAAAGAAGCCATACTCTGTTAAATAATTTAAAGAGGTTTATTCTGAGCCAAATTTGAGGACGATGACCCACAGACACACCCAAGAAGCCTTGAGGACACAACTCAGCATTCTTTCTTTCTTTTTTTTGAGACAGAGACTCAAGCTGTTGCCCTGGGTAGAGTGGCATGGTATCATAACTCACAGCAACCTCCAACTCCTGGGCTCAAGTGATTCTCCTGCCTCCGCCTCCCAAGTAGCTGGGACTACAGGTGCCCGCCATAATACCCGGCGATTTTTTGGTTGCAGCTGTCATTATTGTTTGGTGGGCCCAGGCTGGATTCGAACCCAACAGCTCAGGGGTGTGTGGCTGGTGCCTTAGCCACTTGAACCACAGGTACCAAGCCCATTATTTCTTGAAGTGAACTTTTTTAAAAGGGGGAGTTATTTCTTAGAAGTTAAGAATTTTACATTGTTCATCTCTGTGTCTTCATGGCTTAGCCTACTATTTGGAATTTAGTAGACTCTCAATAAAGGCTTGTTGAATAAATGAATGGTGGTGCTTACACAATGCAGAATATAATCTGGGGAATGTTTTTTCTCAATGTTAACCTTGGCAGCTAAATCTTAATTTAGAGAATTATGATTCCAGGCCAAAGCCCCTGTCCCTGCCAATGAGTCTGTATGTTTGTATTCAATGCATATCTGTAGACTTAATGACCACAATCTTGACATATAGAACCAAAGAAATGAAGTGGATAGCCACATGTTTATATCCACTTTATTGAAGTCACCCAGTCACCATTTGTGTTTATTAGGAGGGATGGGAGTCACATTCTACTCAATCCTCTAGTTTTCATGGGAAGACATTTTTCTCTTGTCCCACCCTTTCCTTCAGCCATACAGGCACAGTGACTCACCTGCTTAGTGCTCAAAGTCCTCTTGCAAGTGTGAGAGGAACTGGGGTATGCGAGGCCTTGCCAATTTCTCCCATGCTGTGTGTGCATGTATGTGTGTGTTTGTGTGTTCAGCTGCTTACAGGGAACACACATTCTAGGTTGCTTTCCTGTGTAAGTAGTAGAAGTTGCATGAACAAGTGGTAATATTTACACACATGAAATGTGGTCTTTGGAGAATACTTTCCTTCAATGCCTGATGTTCCTGATGGCTGGGAAGGCCTGTGAGTGAGTGCTGCCTGGGACTGAGTGAACGTGCTTCCTTCCATCCATTGTGCACGCACACTTAAACCATGTCCTGGAACCGAAAGTGACCTTTATTGGTAATACTGCTGATATTTTGATCCCCAGATCCTGTTTAGCAATCAGTTGGTCCAGAGCTCAGGCTGAGAAAAAGACGCTGTTTAATGGATTCTTTCAAATCTTACTAGTGTTTAATCTGAATTACTTTAATTGTATACTTCCCCTGACCCCTCCCTCAATGCCATCCCTGTTGAAATCACTTAATTCAATCAGCTTTGTTTTTACTTACTGGGTTTTAGCTCAACTCTGAGTGTTTGAAATGGAGATAATGGACGATGTTTACTGATGGCAGTGTGTTTCATGTTGCTTGGTATCTTATCTCTATATATTCATTGAAGGAAGCATGTACTATGTATGCAAGTTCATTCAGTATTTCCAGAGAATGAGCAGAGCCTATGAAATTCATTAAATATTACCACAATAAGAGAAAAGGACAAACCACAAGAGAAAAACAATCTGTACATAAGACTTCCCTGCAAACTAGACTGTTTCAGTGTTTATAAATATTCGTCTGTGGAGAGAAGTGCGTGCATTATAATAATTATGCATTAGTGCCTCATTAGCAGGGAGTTACATCCATGCTGTTTCTTTTTCCTCTAGTGTATTTCTGATAAGTTAGCATTTTTAAAGTCTTATTTAAAATGTAGTAAAAACAGAGGAGAGAGAGTGTGTGGATATTCAAGAGTAGATCATTTATAATTCCTTCAGCTGTGTGAAGAAACAGATTCCACTGGCTTCTGAGCCTACAGAGAAGTTGTAAAGAATTGTCTTTCTCATTCAGAATTAGAACCTAACTACTAGAAAGATGGGCAATCAGAACTGAATTTCTATCGTATTGACTTTTTACTTGATGCCATTGTAATTATTGTTATTTGAATTCTAGGTCCCTAACTGTGATTTGTAAGAGGAATCCTTTCCAGACCAGAAATGCCTTCATTATGCACTTTGTAGATACATTTTAATTGCAAAATCCACTGACACTTTTCAGTTCTTTTCTTATTAGATCTTTTAGTGAATCTTATATAGTTGATCAACTTCTGGTTTTTGAGGTTCTCTATACCTTTGGATTCCAGATATTGCATATTAATTTCCTTCACCCTCTCCAACTGCTGTTTCTCTGTTTCTTATATGAGACCCTTTTATTTTTCTTTGCCTATATTCAACCTATTTCCGTGGATTCTACTTCCTTTTCACTGCTCTTCATACTTGACACTTTCTTTCCCTAGATGATCTTTTCTCTCACGATTTATCATCCACCTACAGGTAGATATTCTGCATCTGTAAAGATACAATAGTCTACATTTCTAGTTCGACACTTCTGATTTATACTGAATCCATGAATGTCAGGTAGCTATTTTCAATTGCTTGTTGGAAACCACTATTTAAATATCTCATAGGTACTTAAAACTCCCCAAGACCAACTGGAATTCATCATCTTCTTTTATAAGCTTACTCCCATTGTTTTCTTCTGTCTTAGACAATTCTTTCACCATTATTCAGTTGCCAGAATAAGAAACATGGATGTTGCCTTTGACAGCTTTCATCACATTCTATCCCACGTCCATTGAGATATCAAGCTCTGCCAAATGTACTTCCCAAAATGCTCTCCAATCTGTCCCTGCTGTTTATCTTACAAATACCCTATTTGAAACCATGAAAATGAACTACCTGGACTATTGCCATTGACCTTTCAAGGTCCCCTTGTAGGTGGTCTTACCCTCTATAAAGCCACCCCCGTGCTGCTCTAGAATACATTTTTCTCCAGGCACTATCTCTCTTGGAACTCTTAAATGGATTTCAATTGCATGAACAGTAAGGGCCAAGCTCTTAATGTAGATACATGATCTTTTCAAATCTGGATGGAATAGGAGTGAGAAACAATTTTTAAGTCATAAAACTAAAACAGTGTAGAAATAAGAAAAGTTACAAAGAGATGATCCTTCTCCAAGTCCACTTCCCTAGGGTAACCATTTACCAGCAATATATTTATGTAAGTCAAGGTTCTTAATTACAACTGACAGAAAATGCTGGCTGCTTTCAACAGGAGAGGAATATGTATAAAAGATACTGGGTCTCTTCCTGAGACAAACTGAGGGTTATATAGCCAGGAGGGAGTGAGGAGTAGTACCCAAATTAACACTGAGGGTATCACTGTCATGGAGGTTGTGTAGTAGATGGATGTTGTGGCTTGTTCGCTAACTCTGCCTTCCCAGTGGAAATCAGGCATTGATCTGGCACTGCAGTCCGTGTTTCTCAGGAATCTGATCCTTCTGCAACTGCCTCCACTGCCACATATACAGATCTTCTTTGTCCCTGAAACACTGGGCTGGCTGCTTGGATTGGCATAGCCTAGACCCAGAGGCAACTTGGAAAGCAATCATCTGGGATTTTCAGAGACAAAATAGAGAGAAGCTTTAGAGTAGGGACTCTGGAACCAAATTTCTGGGGCTGCAGTTTGTTCTTCTACTTACAGTTTGAAATTGTGCAGGTTAGTTGACCCTTCTGTCTGTTTCCTTGTCTGTAAAGTAGGGATAATAGTTGCAATTACTTTATGGTAGTGTAGTGAAAATTAAAGAAATTATTTTAGGTAAATTGCTTAGAATGGTTCCCGATGCGTATATAAAGTGTTAGTGATTATTATTATTTCAGTGTGTATAGTGGAACTTGATTCTGCTTCTTATTGGGGTTCATAAGGAGGAGGAGGAGTGCCCAAATTTAGGAAAGGAGCTCATGTTGTGATTATCCAGAATGACAAGGGTACACTATGGTATTGTCCTTCCAGACTTACGCACATACATTTGCCGTGAAAACGTTTGTGCTTATGTGTGTGTATCAGTTGGGATACTCAGTTCAAACCATGTTCAGGCAATACAAAGAGTGGGAATTTATTGCCTTTTGTTGCAGGTAGGTCTTCAGGAGGACTGGAATCATAGACTCCAGGGCTACCAAGCCTCTTTTCCCTGTCAACCTCTGCTTTTCTTTATCTGTATCAATATCATTCTCTTTTATGTACGTCTTCTACAAGAGTGAAAAGTATAATCCTGGCAACATTCAGGCCTTCTATATTTCTATTTCAATATCAAAGAGGAAATGAAATGTCTTCATTCTGATGCTCAGGAAAGACTCCTGGGAAAGGGCTATGATTTGGTTGACTTGGGGTCCTTTACTGTGGCTGGGAAGGTGGCATCATCAGGAAATATGGATGCTTTTACTAAAACCACATGTGTGAAATCTGGGGAACAGATTTTCCAAAAGTGAGAAGGAACTTCAGTTCCTTCAGACAGTTTCATGTATTTCATATATAGATAATCCTTGCAGCAAGCTAAAAATTCCCTTAAATTTAGAAAATTTGTATTTAAAATGGTAATAAAAAGCACACATAAGAAAATTGCTAGGGGAGCAGTGCCTGTGGCTCAAAGGAGTAGGGCACCAGCCCCATGTACCGGAGGTGGTGGGTTCAAACCTGGCCCTGACCAAAAACTGCAAAAAAAAAAAAGGAAAAGAAAGAAAAGGAAAGAAAAATTGCTATGAGGTGCCTATGGCTCAGTGGGTAAGGTGCCAGCCCTATATACCAAGGGTGGCAGGTTTAAACCTGGCCCCGGCCAAACTGCAACAAAAACAGCTGGGCATTGTGGCGGGCGCCTGTAGTCCAAGCTACACGGGAGGCTGAGGCAAGACAATCACCTAAGCCCAGGAGTTGGAGGTTGCTGTGAGCTGTGTGATGCCACAGCACTCTACCAAGGGCAATAAAGTGAGACTCTGTACAAAAAAAAAGAAGAAAATTTCTACATGCTAAATTTTAAAACCTTGGAAATTAGCAATGTGTTAACTTGGGCTGCCAGGTTAAGTTGTGTAGTTACTTGGAATAAAATTTCTATCATCCTTTTAATTGTAGAGTATCCTGAGTTTGCAAGGGAGCTTTACAAAACTGTTTCTATTTGCAACCACTTATCTGTGTGAATCATTTCTCTGCGACCAAAGTGCCACTAATAAACAAAGAACTCCCCCCAAAACAAACTCCTAAGGCAAAAAACAGGGATGACTGCAATTGTTACCCACCATTGCTATTTTCTTGTGTTCAACAAAACAACTGGTGGGTCTCATCAATTGACTTTATATTATTAAATAATAATGTAAATGTTGTAGGGTTAGAAAACCACCCTGCATAAGCCACACAAAGGCAAACCTTTAATGGGTTAAAATGGCTTCTAATATAGAAGTGAGAGAGCTGGGCTCCCCCTGAGCGTACACAGAGACTGTTTGTCCAGAGGTAAAAGTCTATAAAAATAGTGACTCTGAAAGTATGCTTCTGTTAAGCCCAGGTGGTTAGGGGCTGTCAACCCCACCCCTGGTGATACAGATCAGAGGATGACATGTGTTCTGGACATAATGTCCTGGGGCCTAAAGAACTCTGCTCTGTAGAGAAACAAAGTCATAAATCCATTTTGGGTTAACTAAGTGTGTGCTTGAAGGGGTTTCATTCCCCAATTCCCCTACAGATCTTTGTGATCTTTATTTAGATACTTTGTTCAAAAGCTGATGCATGTCTGAGAAGAATGTAAAAACAGAAAGTATTGTGTTGATTTGTAGACTGAATGTTTTTCCACAAGTTAATTTTAGATAGAAGAAGTTAGGTAATGGTAAAAGGCTATAGATCATAGATTAAGTGTGTACGTGACCACCAGTGTATATAAGGTGGCCCAAAATAAAGATGATTTGCTACACGCCATCTGGAGAGTGTGTAGTCTGTTTCTTGCATTCCCTAATTATTACAGGTGCGAGTTCTACACCCGGGGCAAAGCTGTTGTTCCTCCAGTCTCCGTTCCCGCAACAAAATGTTATACAATTTAGCTTATAAACTTAATGTATACTAATAAACTATTGCTTTCAGATGTTTAGTTTGCTGGGCTTTTGTGTGGAATTTGTTTGAAAGGCTTCTACTGCTAAAAATTTGTAAGCCAATATATTAGAGCAGCAAGCAGTCAGTAAAGTTTTTGTATAGGGTCAGCTTGTAAATATTTTAGGTTTTGTGGGCCATATAGTTTCTGTTGTAACAACACAACCATTGTAGTGTGTATGCAGCTATAGAACACATCACATACATGAACTATCATGACTGTTCCAATAAAACTTTATTTACAGAGACAAGTGGCAGACTGGATTTGGCTTGTAGGCTGGGCTGTGCTTTGCTAACCTCTGTATTTAGAACATTTGCTAAATGTGGATAGATTGGGCTATTTAAAATAGTTAAATAGTTGCCTTTAATAAAGGGGGGTGGGGAACAAATGAGCTGCCCCTTCATTCTGTATTAGCAGTTATTTTCAAGAGTGTTCTCAAACAGTTCGGATTTAATAATGTCACCATGTGGGTGGCTGACTTGAAATTAAGTATTTGGTCACATTATTTTTGAAAACTACCAATTTTAAATTAGTCCAAATATAGAGCTTTTTATATGTTCCTTAACATAAAATAATCTGTAAGATTTGGAGTGCTCTGGGTTTTATGATGATGACTTTTTTTTTTTTTTTAATGGTGAAGATTCCTTGGAAGACTTACCCATTAACTAACCCTTACTTCCAATCTCATTTGCTAGAATAAGGGTAGAGTTTAAATGAGGCATACTAATCTAATCTTCCAAATCGATGTTTCTTTTTCTTTTGCTCACAATAGCTTGGATCATCTGAAAAAGGGCCTGAATAAATGTATCATTTGTTACTAGCTAAAAACTGTCATCATTAACTTGATTAATCAAACGCCGCTCTTAAAGATAGATTGAAACACAAAATAGCCAGCCTGGTTCCACATAATGAAGAGATTAATTTGACACACAAGACAACCAATTTAGTACTCCTCGATGATGATGCTTTATTTAGAAAGCCATCGATTAGTGTATTTTTCCTTGATATACTATTTTGTCTTTCTGACAAGAAATGATGATTTCCTCAAAAGTTAATCTGCTTTCCTAAAACCTAAAGGGATATTTATCTCAGCACTCTTAAAGTCCAAGATATAAAATTCTGCCTTGCAAGTAAAGAGCAAATTAGTGATGGATCTAAAAGCTTATGGTGGAATTCTTTATTGTAGGGTCTTGCTAATTTCTTTTTGTAACATGATTGCGAGTATAGGAGTAGATGTCACAGCAAGAGAGACCCCAGGGCTTCTTTTCCTCCTTTTGGATGGAGAGTAAAACGGCCTATGTACACATACAGAGATGTAAACAGTGCTCTAATTTGCAAAGAAATTAATTCGATTTTACTGCTTTTAAAAATGTATGCAGTGGTTGAGAGAGGTTTTTGATAAAGTAAAAAGAATATTAAATCACAGTATTAGTTTTCTTTATAGCATTGATACTTAAAGCAACTGGGAGGATGTATTCATGCGGTTCAGATGGTATATGAACTTTTTCATCATCCCCCATTGAGTAGCATTTCTTATTATGAGGAGAAGAAACAGCAGCAAATATCTTGTGACTAAGGGCTAATGATGCTTTCTGGACGTTGTGTTTACCGTGCCTGAGAAGTCGGATTTGATGTTTAAAGAGTTCTGAGTTGGATTAGATTTCAAATGTGAGACTTGAGGAATTTTTAAAAAGCAAGTGGTGCTACTTCATTAATAGTTTATGGAAATTTACCATTTGAAAGGCTGAGCTGATGTGTTTTAGAACCTCTGCAGGTTATTAGACGGCATGCCATTTATGGATCTGACAGATTGTGGAAATCTGTTTTGTTTTGGTTGTTTTCTGTTTTTCTTTGTGGGGAGGGACCTTGGGAGAATGCTATGTGTGGGAAGGGTATACACCTATGTCTTGCATGAGTGTGAATGATTAGTGTTCCTGCCTAAGTGTGCCACCGTCCTGATGCTGGGGGATGCTTTCCAGGGTGGAAGGGGACATCAAGCATGAATGGGGACGCTGCGAGTGATAGCTGAAGCTAGACTTCCCTGGTTCTGCAGTTCATTTTACAGGCTTTCCCCTCATCAATGAAGCAGAATAACAATGAAATAAAAAGGCCAGGCAGGGTGACTCACACCTGTAATCCTAGCACTCTGGGAGGCCAAGGAGGGTAGATAGCTTGAGCTCATGAGTTCGAGACCAGCCTGAGCAAAAGGGAGACCTGTGTCTACTAAAATAGAAAAACTGAGTCAAGAGGATTGCTTGAGCCCAAGAGTTGGAGGTTGCTGTGAGCTATGATGCCACAGCACTCTACCTAGGGCAACAGCTTGAGACTCTGTCTCAAAAACAAACAAACAAACAAACAAACAAACAAATAGAAAGTAGTTATTAAACATTTCTTGGTTACCCACTATTATGGGCCACACTAATGTTAACTTTATGATCCTATTCTTTCTCCGCAAGGCAGGAACACTTGGAGGCTGTTTGGAATTGGGTCCATAGAGAAGTGGTCAAAACTTTCCTTGTTGATTTGAAGGATGTAAAGATCAAACATTTTAAAAAATGTTTAAATTGTTTAACAGATTTTAGAAATTTGTTTCTCAAGAGGATATTCCTGGACTGGGAGCCAGGACTATTGTGTTCCTGTCCTATCTCTACTGACAAGCAGTGTGTCACCTTGGGCAACTTTCCCTGCTCTTTGAGAGGTTGGAAAGGTGTAGATTTATTGCTCACATAGAAAGTGGGCAACATGAGAGAACAACATGAGAAGAATACATTAATATTTTAATAGTGTTCAGAGGCATAAGTGTGAACAGTTGTCGAAAATACGTACTTGAAGGAAAAATGAGTTTATCACTGAGGATAAATTCCCACCAAGCTGAGAGAATCTATTAAGGATTGCTGACTTGACCTTCAACCTATTCATATATTTTCTATTTCTTAAATACAAAAACATCTTTTTCTTCCCCTTCCTGCTGCCCTTTCTCCTGATTACAAAAAAGAGAAATTTTTTTTTGGTAGAAAATTTGGGAAACAGAGAAAATTATAAATAGTTAAATAAAAACAATTTTTTTTTTAAGGCAGAGTTGCACTATGTTGCCCTTGGTAGAGTGCCGTGACGTCACAGCTCACAGCAACCTCACACTCTTGGGCTTAAGAGATTCTTTTGCCTCAGCCTTCCAAGTGGCTGGGACTACAGGCGCCCACCACAACACCCGGCTATTTTTTTGTTGCAGTTGTCATTGTTATTAGCTGGCCTGGGCTGGTTTTGAACCCACCAGCCTCAGTGTATGTGGCTGGCACCATAACCACTGTGCTATGGGTGCTGAGCCAAAATAAAAGCAATTTTATTATCCAGCATGAGAACTTAAATATTTTAACATAACTAAATAGTTGTCTTGCTTCTGTGTGTGTATGTACATGTACACATACATGATAAAAATCATACTCAATGTAGTCTTTATAACCTATTGTTTTTATGTAATAATATAACATAGCCATTTTCTCACATTGATGAGTATTTTCTTTTCTTTTCTTTTTTTTTTCCGCAGTTTTTGGCCAGGGCTGGTTTTGAACCTGCCACCTCCGGTACATGGGGCCGGTGCTACTCCTTTGAGCCACAGGCGCTGCCTAATGAGTATTTTCTTAAAATATAATTTAAATAAATATGTAGTATTACAAGACATGCAATTTGTTTAAAATATGTTCTTTCCCATTATGAATAGTTCATTGCAAAACAATTTAGAAAATATAGAAAGGTAGGGAAAGAAGAAAAACAAAATGGTAATTCTATTACTCACATAAATTAGTCTTTTCTTTCTTTCTTTTTTTTTTTTTTTTTTTGTTGCGGTTGTCATTGTTGTTTAGCAGGCCTGGGCTGGGCTCGAACCTGCCAGCCTTGGTGCATGTGGCTGGCACCGTAACCAATGTGGTAGGGGTGCCAAGCCATAAATTAGTCTTTTCTTCCAGTCTGTTTTTCTAGGCATACTCACCATATTTATAACTTGATTTTCCCTTTTATTTAACCATATGGCATATATATTTCTATATTATTAAAATTTATTGGCTGGGTGTGGTGGCTCAGACCTGTAATCTTAGCACTTTGGGAGGCAGAGGTGGGCTGAGGGCCTGAGCTCATGAGTTCGAGACCAGCCTGAGCTAGAATGAGATCCCATCTCTAAAAACAGCCAGGCGTTACTCAGCCCTACTATGAAGCTAATCTATAGCTTTCATATGAAGGCTAAAACTCAGTTATAGCACAAAAAATGGGGAGGGGGGCAAGGGAGGGGAAGAGAGGGGGGAGGATGGGTGGAGGGAGGGTAATTGGTGGGATCACACTTACGGTGCATCTTACAAGGGTACAAGTGAAAATTACTAAATGTAGAATATAAATGTCTTCATATAGTGATTAAAAGGCCATGACGGCTATGTTAAATAGGTCAATGAAAATATTTCAGATTGTATATGAAGTCAGCACATTGTGCCCCATGATTGCACCAATGCGCACAATTATGATTTAATAAAAATTAAAAAAAATAATACAAAGGAGGGAAAAAGAGAATCAGGAGAATAGGAAAGAAAAAGAGAGAGAGAAAGAGGGAAGAAAGCCAACGGACTTTTCTCACATTGTCTGTGATCGAAAATTTAAATGTCATATAATAAACATAATAATCGCAAAAAAAAAAAAAAATAGCCACGTGGTGTGGCAGGCACCTGTAGTCCCAGCTACTTGGGAGGCTGAGGCAAGAGTATCTTTTGAGCTCAAGAGTTTGAGGTTGCTATGAGCTATGATGCAATGGCACTCTATGGGGGGGAGGGTGAGGGTGAGAAAGTGAGACTGTGTCTCAAAAACATTTTTTTTATCTTACATATGGACGTTAAAATTACAGTTAAGTTTGTAATTGTAGAATTGACATTTGTAATTATTTCAGTGAGATTATGTATACAATGTATGCAACTACCTCTTATAGTTAATGTACTTAACATATTTATTGAGAACCTATTATGTGTTAGATACTTGGTATATACATGTGAACAGAACAGATACAAAGTACAAATGATAGTATATATTCTTACAGGACCTTTTTGTTTTCTTTACCTTATATATTTACATGTGAACTAATACATTTCAGTGCCTTCATTGTAAGCAGCTGCATTGTGATCCATGTGTATCATCATTTGTTTCAAGAATTTACCATTGGTACGCATTTATATCATTAACTTTTTCCTACTAGCATTGTGGTAAATATCCTTATAGTCAATTCTTTTTTCACATTTTAAATTATTTTCCTACGAAAATTTCCTAGAATTCCTAGAGTAGAATATCTTGATTAATAGGAATACATATTTTAAGAATTTTGATATCTATTGCCAAAATGCTACTTAGAAACGGACCAGTTTTTATTCCTAACAGCAATGTATGAACGCCATTTTTCTGTGCAGAAAATAGCGTATCATTGGTATTTTAATTTGGCGTGTCTTTAATTCCCAGTAATTGACCACTTATATTTCTTCTCTGGTGAATTATTGTTTAGGGTTTTATACATTTTGGGGGGAGGATATTGGCTTTTTTGGTCTTGATTTATATGAACTTTCAGCATTCTAAAGTAGTAACCATTTTTATGCTGCATATAGTTTTCTAGCCTATAGTTTGATTTTAACCTTTTAATTAAACTTTGGACACTCTGGCAATTGTACATTTTAATGTAGTCAAATAATCAAATTTATCTTTATATTGCTACTTTTTGTTTTAGGTTAGAAAGTCCCCCATCATCCCTAGATTGTATGTATTTCAAACTGGAATGATTTTATTTTAAGATTTTAATCTAAGTGAAAATTATTTATTTATGTGAATAATATAAGGTTAGGGTCAGCTCTCCACTTGTCCTAAATAGCTAACCAGTGATCCCAGCACCACTTAGAGAATCATTCACCCTTTCCACATGATTTGAAGCACCACCTTTGTATTTGCTTGGATATATCACTAGGGTTTCTGGTCAGTATCACTCTCTTCTACTTATTGTACAGTTATTGTTCATGTAAATATCTGGCGGCACAAATTTATCTTTTTTCTTTCTTTTCAATGTTTTCTTGGATTTGCCTTTTTATTTTTTCAGATATATTCTTTCTCTTTATTTGGATATAATCTTTCTTTGCTTTTATCTTTAAAAACTCAATAGTTATTTATTTTTATTTTATTCTGAATTTTTTTATTTCAAATTAATAAGAGGCTACAAATTTTTAGATTACATAATTCTTACTTCCAGGGTAAATTTCCAGTTGAAAAAGAGCCCCTCACCCAGAGGGCATGTTATATCTATAGTTATTTAAAAGTGTGTTTTAAAATCGTCAACCAGAGAGCCTCTCTCTACATCTTTTTAGTAATTTTCTAATTTTAGATCGTATGTTAGAGATTTTGGCTTTTGTATTTCAAATTTTATGAGTGTTGCATTAAGGTCTCAATAAGTGATTTTTTTTTTTTTTTTTTTTTAAATAGTCTCACTTTGTCACCCTTGGTAGAGTGCTGGAGTGTCACAGCTCACAGCAACCTCAAACTCTTGGGCTCAAGCAATTCTCTTGACTCAGCCTTCTGAGTAGCTGGGACTACAGGTGCTCACCACAGTGCCCGGCTCTTTTTTAGAAACAGGATCTTGCTCTTGCTTAGGCTGGTCTCAAACCATGAACTCAAGGAATCCTTCTGCCTTAGCGTCCCAGAGTGCTAGGATTATAGGATTTAGCCGCTGTGCTAGACCATGATCAATTTCTGATCTCCTTAGTTTTGAAAAGAATATATTCTCTGTTGGTACAAACTTCTCTCATGTAAAAACTATTAAGTTGTATTTTAAAAAATGCATTATTCAAGTATCTTACTTTTAGAATTCATTTTTGTTTAGTTTCGTCTGTCAGTTTTTGAGAGTGGTCTGTTAAACACTCCTTCTATAGGCCAGGTGTGGTGGCTCAGGCTTTAATCCCAGCACTTCAGAGGCCGAGGAGGGTGGATTGCCTGAGTTCACAGGTTGGAGACCAGTCTGAGCCAGAGTGACACCTCGTCTCTAATAAAAAAAAAAAAAAATAGCCAGGCATTGTGGCAGGTGCCTGTAGTCCCACCTACTCAGAAGGCAGAGGCAAGAGAATCGCTCAAGCCCAGGAGTTTGAGGTTGTGTGAGCTATGACACTACAGCACTGTACCAAGCAAGGGTGACAAAGTGAGACTCTTTCTCAAACAAACAAACAAACAAAAAACAACAAAAACTCCTTCTATAATTGAGAATTTGTCAAACAACCTTTTCATTTTTAATAGTTTTATTATTGTTGGAGACATAATGGTTCATGGCAGTTTTATATTTGTGGTAATTGGATGTCCTTTTGATCCATTTTGAATTTTCAATTTGAATTCTCTACTGACAGAATTATTTTAGCTTTGTTCTGGTTGGTGTTATTTTAGAATTATTTTATTTTTAGTAAAAAACTGCAAATCTGGGTGGTGCCTGTAGCTCGGTTGGTAGGGCGCTTGGCCACATGCACTGAAGGTTGTGGGTTCAAACCTGGCCCCGGGCCAGCTAAACAATGACAACTGCAACAAAAAATAGCCGGCCATTGTGGCAGGCGCCTGTAGTCCCAGCTACCTGGGCAGCTGAGGCAAGAGAATCGCTTAAGCCCAGGAGTTTGAGGTTGCTGTGAGCTGTGACGCAGCGGCACTCTACCAAGAGTGACATAGTGAAACTGTCTCAAAAAAACAAACAAACAAACAAACAAAAACACTGCAAATCTTTTTAAACGGTCAAATACTTTTAAAAGAATTACTAAAATTCAGTACCTGGTTTTCTTTTGCTGCCAGTTCCAAAAGATATGCTTTCTTAATCCTTTTAGCTTGTTTTTATAGTGTTTACCCCTAGATTTCTGAAAAATATGTTTATATGGTTATTGAATTATTATCTAAGAAAAAATAATTTTTCTCAATCATCTCAGTAAAATTATATCATAATTTTTGGTTAAATACATTTTCAATTTTTTTTTTGTGCTTAGCTACCAAAACAACTGATATTTACTGAGTACTTAGTGAATGCCAGGTGTATCTTTAAGTACTTATATTTATTAATTCATTCCTGTATCACAACAATCCTACTAAGTGCTTTTATTACTCATTTTCCCAGTTTATCAATGGTGTCCTAAGGCTCCCAGGAACTTAGCTTATGACTGTATTTTCACCATTGAGCCAAAGCAAGCACTACAATTAAAATTTCCTTTTTTATTCAACTTTTTGGGGGTTTTTTGCAGTTTCTAATTGCCTCATTTAATAGTTTGCTTTGTTTGTTCCTTCACTAATTCTTCCCTCAAGCAGACACAGAATTCCTCGGAGTATTACTTTCCTCAAGGTTGAAATGGAGCAGACATCCATGGAGCCCTCCCTCCCACTCATCTCTTCTGGAACCTCATCTTCCTGCTCCAGTCTACAACGTTTGTTTTCTAGGCCTGCCCACTTGTGTTGCATTCTTCATATCCTACATTCTGCGTTTCATCCTTTCTTGCTCCTGCATTTTGGTGAGTTCATTCTCCAATAGTTTCATGATAAATGGCACAGAAGAGGTACATTTTTTGAGATTTTGTACGAATATACCCTATGTTTATTAACGCCTGTTCTGTTTGAGTATAGAATTCTAAATTGGAAATAATTTTCTAGCAGAATTATTAGACCATTGATTCATTTCTTTACAGTTGTAAAAGTCATTTTTAAAAAGGCTGATAGCATTTGATATTCTAACTTTTGTATTTAACTTCTTTCCTTCTTTGGATGCTTTTGTGAACCATTTTTATACCAACATAGTGACAAGTTAATCACAATGTATCTTTGTGTTCATCTCTTTTCATTTATTATGCTGGACCTTTTAAATACAGAGTTTTAGATTCTTAGAAATGTTCTTGTATTATTTCTTTGATAATTGTTTCTCCACTCTCTTCTTTCTTCCTCCTTTTTTTTCCTGGAACTTTTATGAGTTAAATATTTTTTTTTTTATGAGTTAAATATTTATCAGGCTATTGTCCACCAATTTTTTGTCTGATCCTACTTTCAGGGAAACTTCATCAACTTTATTTTTCAGTGCTTTCACTCATTTAAAAACTACTTCTGCAAAAAAACCACAAAAACAAAACCAAAAAAAAAAAAAACAAACCCATTTCTGCTATCAAATTCTTAATTTTGTGATCTCTGAATAATCTTTGTAAAATGCAGTCATGGGTCGATTAACGTCGGGGATATGTTCTAAGACATAATATTGTTAGGCAATTTCAACAGAGAAGTTTTGGAATCATACCTGTCTTTATTTTTTCAGTAGTTACTCATTTTAAGCAATAATATTTAAACTTGTATTTAAAGAAAAATCAATGTTGAGAAATTTTCAGTACCTTAAAACCTATCACCATATCCCATGACTTTCCTCCTCCTAAGATTCCCCCTGTCTCTTATCATCACCTGTGTTTTATTTAGAATAATCTGAATTTCAGCTGGAGGTTATTATCATGTAAACAAAATTACGACTATACTTTATTAGGAATTAATTCTTAATATTGCTTTAAGCTCCACAGCTATATTATCAATATTACTTATAGTTAACCATCCCTTTTGCTGCTTTCTTCATTACCCTTACCACGTTCTTTGCTAAATTAGTTTTTATTTTAATGCTTATTCTTGGGTTATTTTTTTCCAGAAAGTTACTAGTGGTAAATGGTCTTTATTTTGCTCTTAACACTTGCATGATAGTTTTGACTGAGTATTACATTCAAAGCAACTGTCTTTCAAAACTTTAAAGGTACTGTTCCCATGTCATGCTCTCCAAAGATATGGGTAAGAATGCTAATTAACTTTTTCTCCTGTGTTGTCACTTTTACAACTTTAAGGACATTTTTTCATCTTTAAGTTCAGAAAATTTTACTAAGGTGTATCAAAAATCAGCTTTTGGTTTGATTGATTCTTTCTAGATGAGCCTTGGTGGCCCCATTCAGCTTGAAGATTAGAATCGTGCTTTAGCTTAGGTATCCCCCCATTATTCATTTATTTACCTCCCTGTTACTCTATTTTTCTTTCTAGAACTCTTTCTATGAAGATGTGTGAGCTTCTGGTTCTGTTCTTCATGTCTTCCTACTTTTCTCCCATTAAAACAAAACAAAACTGTTCTCTTTCCTTGTGTCTGGGAACATTCCTTTGTTTAATATCCTAGCTCAACATTTTACTTCTCTGCTGTTCTGTTCTGCCCTTCAGCTCCTGGAGATTAGAGCCTGGACATCTTTGGGAGGCTATTATTCTGCCTGACACTCCCTGCTCCTTGGGCTCAATTGTGGCCTTTAAATGACCTGGTGACTCTCCTGATTCTCAGCCTAATACCCAATCCAGGAGTCTACTCTGTGAGAAATCTGTTTTCAAGGTTCCATTCTGAGGGATAATTTTGGAGTCAGAAGGCCCAAGAAAGGGTTTTCTGTACATTCGTTTGGGCTGTTGATTGGTCTTGTTGCCTGTAGCGCAAGGCCTTCTCTTTCTGCAGGCTTTCTGTGCTGTGGTCTTTGTAGGTCTTCTGTTCACTGGATCCGAGAGAGCGAATGTGAGAGTCCCCACTCCATGCTGGACTACATACTTGGAAGCCTGCCCCTAGATGCCTCCTTGCCTTTGACCTTTGCTTTTCCAACATTCTCCTACTGGCAAGGTATAAAGGTGAAGAATGCAAAAGCAACTTTATAGGGTTACCTACTATAGGAAGAGGAGACTTAAGTTTTATGTAACATTTAGTACTCAGGTCACATTCTGTTGGGACGTCTCCCTGGAGGGAGGGAGCCAAAGGATATATAAACAAGACTCTCTGAAAGTACATGTTCTGGGAGCTATAAAGTCTTAGTTCCTGTCGGTACTGCCAAGAACAGCTATCGTGACAGAAACTAACCTATTCTCAGTTACTAAAGCTAAAAACCTTCTGCGTCTCATTGTTTGGGGTTCAAATATTGCAAAAACTTTTGATGTATTCACATTATCAGTTGCCCATGTTTGTGTTGACTGTTCCTGTGGCCATGAAACAAGGTCAAATAGCAGAGAGGAAACCCAACTCTGTTGTCTTTGACTGCCTTTTCTTTCAGCCCCTAGAAATTTCTCTCGGTTTTAATCTGTAGGTAGCATCCTTCCCATGCTTCCAGCCATGTAGTGGATTAAGAAAGTTTTATTCCATAATTTTTGGATTTGGCGGAAGGAAAACAGTTAAATATGCAATTGATCAGCCATCTTGCAAAGGAATATTCAGCCCATCTTTTTAGAAAACTGAGTGTGAGGAGGAGTAAACATATGGCAGTCAGCCTCATGCCGCTCCTCAGCCTTGTCAGGGAAACATACACAAGTCCCTTCCCAGGGTTTGGATCATTGAAGAAATGCCACAAGCTTTAAACATTAATTGTTACTGCTGTCTTCCAGAAGGAAAACAAGAAAGAAAATGATGACAATTGTGGCATGTTTGTCCTTTTTGCAGCAGAAAACTGTGGCCAAGTGATGTATGTAGCAAATGCCTCCAGCACTGCGTGTCATATCTCCTCAGCCCACCTCTGTTTTTAGCTATGCTTATGCCGGACAGTTCCGTACAAGTTCACACTCACCTTGCGTGGACAATGCCATCCTCCCTGGGTGCACTGTACATCATTCTCTTTTCTTCTCCAGGGCTTCCTGGGATGCCTTAAAAGCCCGCTCAGTTGCTATGCAAGTGTAGCTCCGGGGTGCGGGGGTGTCAATGCCCTGGGGTCACCCTTCAACTGAGGCAGGACAGAACCCAGTGGATCAGTGCCCCAGGCCCAGGCCCTTTCCATGGACACTTCTGGGAGGGGGCGCTATGCATCTTCCTCAAGAGCTCCTGACCAGGCCAAGTCCTCATCGTTGACAGCGGGAAACTTGATAAAGCGCCTTTATTCTGGTTTGTGCTTCTCTCCTCTCCGGCTCTCCTGGTTCCTTCACCCCTGCTTCCTAGAATCACCTCCCAAGGAAATCACCGATACCCAAGGCCTGTCTCAGACTTCACTTTACGGAACCCAAACTGAGACGAGGTCATCATATCTACTCTAGAATTTTTGTGAGGCTTTAAACAAGACTGAGGTGCTTCACAGCTGGCCTTGGCTGCATGGGAGATGCACAAAAGGAACAGGAAATACCACGGGGAATTTTCATATATTTTATTGACCTTCAGAAGTAGTGTCACATATGAAAGCAAAACTCTGGGGAGATTATTCCAGTTCTTCGGCCTCCTAGGACTGCAACAGTAGAGGTAATGAGAGTCAGGATGAGGAAAATAGCTGCTGTCTATTGCATGCCTTCTAGAGGAGCTCTTTTATGTATTACACCTAGTGCACTGAATAGCCCTTAAAGAGGGACATTAGAACCCTCATTTCCCAAATTTCAGAATAAAACATTTAAATAACATGCCCAAGACCGCAATAACCAGTAAATAGCAGACTCTAGTAGTAATTCACTAGTAGTAATTTTAAATGGGTAATCCAGGTAATCCATTTATTTACATGTTCTATTTTATCTTTAAAACATTTTTATTTAAGGTAATATATGCACATTATACAGAATTTGAGTATCCAAGAAGTTATGTAGTGGAAACATATCTCCAAGAAGTTATGCAGTGGAAACATATCTCCCTTTCCATCTGCTCTAGGCCTTTTGGGGGCAGGATCTACTCGTACTAGCTTCTTGGATTTTTTCCCAGATATATGCTCTATGCATGTGGATTATTTTATTTTTAATTTTACATGTGCCATGCACATTGCTTTTTTCTTTGCCTTGCTATTTTCACTTAAAATATCCTCGATATCCTTTAAGTGATTCACAGAGAATGGACTCATTATTTTTAGCTGTTTAGTATTCCATTGTACAGATGAATGCAAATCTATATTATTTGTTGAATTTTACCAGATAAAAAATAAGTGCTTTTTTACACTAGTGGAACCAGTTGTTTAAAAGTCCTTCTAAAACAAATGAGTAGCATAAATTATAATTTACAAGCATAAGGAACTTTTTGGAGAACTGACAATAAATGGTTGTTCTATCTCTTAGAGCAGTGGTTGTCAACCTTCCTAATGCTGCGAGCCTTTAATACAGTTCCTCTGGGTTGCGACCCACAGGTTGAGAACTGCTATCTTAGATGATAGGAAACTTTGAACTGTGCAGAATTTTTTCCTGAATTAAAGCTTTTATATTATGAACATTGAACATAGCCAAATTATTATTACAGTAAGATCAAGATACTGGAAAAATAAATCCCCTATACTGAGTACATATATTCAATAAATATGAAGATTTTGTCATATTTGCTTTTTCTTTTAACAGTTTTTATTTTCTGCTCATTGCTTGTATATTACTGTCTGGTTACCTTGCTAAACTGACCTATTAGTCTTATTAGCTTTTTGGAACATTCTTTAGAATTTTTCCCTTAATTCTCACATTATCTCCAGAGAAAAAGAATGTGGTTTTATTTCTTCCCTTTTAACTGGTATGGTTTTTATCTCTTTTTCTTGCTTTCTTTCACTAGCTATGTCTTTCATTGTAACTTTGTATAGAAACGGTGAGAACAGATATCCCTGCTTTATTTCTGACCTTAGGGAAAAGCATTTAGTCTTTCACCATTATGTATGATGGTAGCTATGGGTTTTTTATAGATGCCCCTTATTAAAATAAGCAATTTGCCTTCTATTTCTAGTTTGCTGAGAAGTTTTATCATAAATGGATATTGAATTTTATTGAGATGATCATAACAGCTTTTTCTTTAGTCTTTTGATATGGTAAATTACATGATTTGATTTTTCAAATGTTAAACTAATCTTGTATTTCTAGAAAAAAACTCTACTTGGTCATATTATTTAAAAAAATGTATTATTTCAATAAAATACAATTCTGATTTGATTTGCTAGTATTTTGCAAGGATGTTTATATCTATGTTTATAAAAAGGAATGATTTATTGGAATGCCTTTGCCTGGTTTGGGCATCAGGGTGGTGGATTGGCTTTATTAAATAAGCCAGGAAATGTTCATTCCTCTTCTTTTTTAGAAAAAGTTTGTGTAGAACTGATATTTTTAATACTTTGTTCTTCCTTAGAAGTTTGAGAGGGCGGGGCATAGTGGCTTACACTTGTAATCCCAGCACTGTGGGAGGCCGAGGCAGGTGGATTTCCAGTGCTCACAGAGTTCGAGACCAGCATAAGCATCAGTGAACCAGAGTAAAAGACCCCGTCTCTACCACCAGGAAAGAACACCGCCGGGCGTTGTGGCGGGCAGCTGTAATCCCAGCTACTTGGAAGGCAACTGGCATGAGGAATCACTACAAGGAAGGACAATGAAAAAAAAAAAAAAGGAAACTAAGAAGAGTGCAAGCCAACTGAAATTAAAATCAAAATAAAAAAACACACAAAAAAAAAATTAAAAAAAAAAAGTTTGAGAGATTTCACCAGGGAAACTATTTGTCCTGTAATTTTTCTTTGTTGGAAAGATTTTAATCACAAATCCATTTTCGTAGTAGATATAGGAATATCAGATTATTTCTTCTTGAATAAGCTCTGGTACTTTATATATTTTAAGGAGTTTGTCCATTTCATCTGTTTCATCACATATATGGTATAAACTTATTTGTAATATTTGCTTATCCTTTTAGTGACTATCTGCTCTGTGGGAATGTCTCTTTTTCCTTTCTGATGCAGGTAATTTGCATCTTTTCTCATTTTTTCTTTTTCTTTTTTTTTTTTGAGACAGAGCCTCAAGCTGTCACCCTGGATAGAGTGCTGTAGCATCACAGCTCACAGCAACCTCCAATTCCTGGGCTCAAGCGAGTCTCCTGCCTCCGCCTCCCAAGTAGCTGGGACTACAGGCACCCG
>CAUYRH010035144.1:0-27870 GCA_963574655.1 Perodicticus potto | reverse complement strand
TGAATTTTCTGAGACTTGTTATGAGGGATAACACATAATCTATTTTGTGAAATATCCCAAATGTAATGAGAGGAATGTATATTATGAAGTTTTGATATACAATGTTAGTAGATGTTCATTAGATCCATTTATTCTAGAGTCCCCCTCAAGTGCAGTTTCTTTTTTAGTCTTCTGTCTGGATGATCTGTCCTGATTATTCTGTCAGTGGAACGTTGATGTTATAATCAGCAATTTTGATGTTGCTGTTTATTTCTTTGCTTTGATATAGTATAATTTTTGCATGACTGTGAGAGCTCCTATGTTAGTCACATGTATGTTTAGGATTGTTAAAACTACTTGCTGAATATAATGACTATCATTTTATTGTTTAACCATTGTTGATTTAATGTCTATTTTATCTGATATAAAAATAAGTACTCCTGCTATGTTTTGACATTGATTTCAGTAGGATGTATTTTTCCATTCCTTTACCTTGAGTATATGAGAATCTTTGCCAGTTAGGTTGATTTCTTGGAGACAACATATACTAGGGTGTGTTTTTTCATTTGTTTAGGCAATTTATGTCTTTTAAGTGTATTATGAACATTTACATTCAATGTTGGTATTGGTATGTGAGATACTGTTCTGTTCATTATCTTGAATGATACCTAGCTGCTTTTTTTCCCTTTTGTTACTGTATTATTAGAGTTGTGAGCTTTAACTTTAGAGTAATTTTTACACTAGTGGGTATAAATTGGTCTGTACCAGGTATAGACCACTTTTAAACTTCTCCTTTAGGGAAAGTTTAGTGATAACAATTTCCCTTAGCGTTTTCTTTTCTGGAAAGTCTTTATTTCTCTGTCCTTTATGAAACTTATTTTACAATGTAGAAAATTCTTGGCCAATGCTAATTCTGTTAACATGATCAATAATGGTATCCTGATACTTTCCAGCTTTAAAGGTCTCTGTTGAGAGGTCTTCTGTTAGTTTGATAGATTTTTTATTTTTGTAAGTAACTTTTTGGTTTGATCTTATAGTTTGTAGGATTTTCCCCTTCACTTTGACTTTGGCCAGGCTGAAGATTATGTGTCTTGGCGATGTCCTATTTACTATGAATTTTTCAGGTATTCAATCACCATCTTATGTCTAAATATCTAAATCTGTAGTGATACCAAGGAAGTTTTCCTCACTTAATTTCCCATATAGGTTTTCCATGTGCTTGTTTTATTTTTTTCCTCATGGATACCTGTGTTTCTTATATTAGCTTGTTCTCCATGATCCCATATTTCTCACAATGATTGTTCAAGCTTCTGTGTTCTTTTCTCTATATTTTTTATTTAATAGGTAACCTTGAAATACTTATCTTTAAGCTCTGTAATTGTTTCTTTTGCTTGGTCTACTCTGTTGTTAAAGATGTCTCTTGTACTTTGAAATTCGCAAAATGAATCTTTTAGTTATTTAAGATCTGTTAACTTTTCCTAATGTTCTTTTTAGTCAATTTTTAATACCTGAATAATTATGTTATTATATTATTGTGTTTTTTATGATTCTTTGAGAGATGTTTTTTTACAATCTCCTCAATTCCATTCATCTTATTTGACACCTATCATCTGAATTCCATATTTATCATTTCAATAATCTCCTTTTGTTTAGAGTTCATTGCTGGAAAGCTATTGTGATCCCTTGGAGATGTCCCAACAGCTCTGTTTTTTTGTTTATTACATTGCCAGAGGTTTCGTTGGTTCTCTCTAAGTTTCAAACGGTAGAAAATACAATACACCTTTTCTCCTGTGCTAGAGTATCTGTTGCCTAGTCTAGACAGGGATGAATCCTGTCTTGAAGATAATGATGCACTTGGGTCCTTCTGCAGGTGTATGATCAGGCAAGAGTGGAATGGATGCACTGTGAGTCTTTAACACTGCTTCTCTGTTTTATCTTCCTTTTTCCTCATGGTTGTGACAACATTGCTGTGGCAGGGTTGGTTTGTTATGCAAGGTATACAGGCAATGGAGGGCTAGTCCCTGGAACAGGTATGTGCACAGGATGGAAGAAATCAGCCAGGCATAGAGTGTTCACCACACAGAACTGAGCAATCACACTGTCAGGTACTCAGGCCTGGTGGAGTGCTGCAAATGTGACACCTGCCTATGATAACATGGTCCTATTGCATGCAGTTCACTCAAATCCAAAGGTGATGGCTGCATTGGCTTTTCACCTTGCTAATGGCCTCCCAGGTTGTTGGCAGTGGTTTGGCCAAGCTGATGGTGAGCAGTGGGCACTGAGGGCTATGGGCACATGCTCTGCTCAGGTGCCATGGGAGTTTTGGTTGAGCCAGATCACTCAGGGCACAGCACCAGGTTCCAGCCCTATGGTCTCCTGTTCTCCCCAAGTCCCCCACCTGTGATAATGGTGGGAATTCATGTCACCTGCCCACAAACATTCATGAGAGCTGGAATTCCTTGTTCTCTTTCCACCTGGGAATAAGGGGCAGGTAGAAATTATAGATCTGATCCCTACGCAGAAGTAGTGTACTAGAGTTGTGATGCTACATGGCACCAAGAGCAACTATAGCTTGCAACCAAGCTATGCTCTCAAGACCAATGCAGCTGCATAGCCTCTAGTTGATCTTTGTACCAGTCAGGAGAGTTACTACAGTGGAGGAACTCTCGTACCACTTCATTTGCAATATTCTCAGAGAAAACATTCACGATTCTCTCCTCTATCCCTTTCCTGTGTGTCTTCCCTAAATCTCTGGTCCTGCTGAGTAGGTCTTCCCACTTCTCTCTTGTTCCCTTCACTCCTACCTCCTATCTGTGAATCCATAGTGTTCTGACTTAGACAATTGGATACCATAGTAGGTATGTATTTACCACTTTCAATCCTTTCAGTGAGAGTGAAGTTGTGCAAGCTGCTTCCTCTTCAACATCTTGGCCCCACCAGAGCAGAAATTTAGTAAAAAATAAAAAGCAATGTAGGCGTGAAAATTGGCCAAGCAAACATTTGGTAGAATTGAGTCCCGGGATAAGAGTGTAACAAGTGCACAATCCTTAAAGCTAAATATGCCTTTAAATTGACTTCATCTACTTTCATTAACTCACTTCATAAGCCTTCATTATCCACAGAAGAGATAATAATTCTGTACTACTGACTTGAAGAAAAGGAAGGAAATTGTATGAGGAGAAAACAATATGTTTAATTCCAGATAGAGCAAAATCTTAAGTAGTATGATGATGGCAGAATGACACTGAGATAAGATAACTGAATTGACAGTGATATAAACAAATGTAGAAAGTACTTTTTCCTGCTAACTGCAAGATTTTCCTGTGACCTCCATTCTCTGCACCTTAACATCAGTAAAACAAGGACATAGATTCATGGTCATAATATTCTACCACTGTTATATTCCTCAGTTAAATTATCCATTATGTAAGATCCTTCATGATCTGACCCTAATCCAAGTTTAATTACTCTACCAAGGACCTTAAGTCTCCAAGTAATTTTTCTATAATATTCTTCCTCATGCATCTCCTTTGGTAGTAAATTGAAACTTCTACTTTGTTTTTCTCTCTGTAAAATGGAGGATATGGTTATAATATTGCCTACCTTAAGGATTCTCATAAAATTTAAATAACTAATTCTATTTAATGTACTTAACAATGGTCTCAGCTCATAGTTAATGCTACGTAAGCTTTGGCTTTCAAAGCTCTTTGATTTTCTTGTCCTTCTAGGTATATAATTATGTAAGTGTTCGGCAGTGGTCTTCCTGTCTCTTCCATTAGATTGTTGTTCACAATTTGAAGGCAGGTTCTCATGCAGGATTATGTTCAGTGTCACATCTTCAAAGTAGCAGAGGCTTTACATTTAATAGTAGGAAGGCAAACAGTATATATCAGTCAGGATACCCATGACATATCAGCTCACGATGATACATTGCAGCATAAAGCTCTGCTTATCCATCCATTCATCCAACAAAAGTACAGATAATGGAGAGAAGGGAACACTTTTACACTGCTGGTGGGACTGCAAACTAATACAACCTTTTTGGAAGGAAGTAAGGAGAATCCTCAAAGGACTTATAGTAGATCTCCCTTTCGATCCTGCAATTCCATTACTAGGCATCTAAAGAAGAAAAAAAAATCATTTTATCATAAGGACACTTGCACCACACTGTTTATCGCAGCTCAATTTATAATCACCAAATGTGGAAACAATCTAAATGTCCACCAACTTAGGAACGGATTAACAGACTGTAACACACACACACACACACACACACTATGAAATACTATTCAAGCATTAAAAGAGATGGAGACTTTACATCTTTTGTATTAACTTGGATAGAATTGGAACACATTCTTCTTAGTAAGTTATTACGAGATTGGAGAAGCAAGAATCCAATGTACTCAATTCTAATATGAAGCCAGTAGACAATCTAATACACACCCTCATAAGAGAAAAATTCCAATCAGTTACAGTTGGGAGAAGGAGGAATTGAGGAGAGTGAAGGAGGGATGGAGATAGAGGTTGGGGTGTATGGCACACATCTTGGGGGTGGGACGTAATTATAAGAGGGACTTTGCCTAACAAATGAAATCAATATAACTCAATTTTTTTTACCTCAATGAACCTAAAAAAAATAAAAAAAAGTGAAAAAAAAAAAAAAGGAAAAGTACAGGTAATGGAGTTACCAAGACCATGACTAATGTAAAGAATAATGATCCTGAAACAAAGGTGGTATAGGTCATGTGTCATAGGACATTCAGAATGAATATTATGAATATTTCCAAACTTTGTTATGTCCTTTATTAAGATCATCTAACTTTAGTGTTACTCCATAATATTCTTGTGTTTATTTAAAACTTAAAAATGTCTTATCCCATCCTTTCACTATGAGTACTTTTGCTGATATGTACTCAGCCATGGTAAAGAAAACACCACAAATTGTGTGAGAATTGAGCATTGGAAATGTGCCGGGTTCTATTGTCCACACTACATTAATTCAGCTGTATACATGTCATTGAGAAAAACTTATTCAGCTATATATATGCCTATTGAGAGAGAAAATAATTTATTTAATTTTTCTTTATTTACTAATAATACAACTCATTTTAACTTGTAATATTAGGCAGCTTATAAGAGAAATAACTTAAATACATAAGGAATTGAGGACAAAAAATACAGCAAAAACAGTAGATAAAATTAATAAAATTAAATGTTATATGGCTCTCGACAGATTCTAGTGATAAACGTCTCTTTTTTTTTAGCAATGAGAGCAATCAGCCAGAGTAAAGAAAATTTAGAAATGACAGCCATATTTTTGAAGACAAAACTGGACACATGACCTTTTCCCGTAGGACAATCCACCCTAAAGGACAGTTGTTTTATTCACTCCCATTGTCCCAGTCCCAAATACCACATTTAATGAGTGCAAGTAGGTATTCAGTAAATACAAAATGAATTAGCAGGGAGTTATTTTAAAATTTGGAACATTTGGCATTAAATCAGATTTATTACACATTTGAAGTAAATTCCATATAAGAAAATAAAAAAGCATGAAATGAGAACTGTCTCAATCAACCACACATTGTCACAATTGACACTTCCTTCAGAAAATTTATATTCATGCAAATGACACAAAATTAATAAATAATTTCCATTGCACTTTAGAGCCTTAAATTTATATTTACAATATTATAAAGAAATATTCCATCTCAAAGACCAGGCACAGTGTCTTAGAGCCAGTATTTTAAAATAAATAACATTTTATTTTCTTAACAGATGAACTCTGCTTTTCTCCACCACGTCTAAGACATATAAACATCAATTTAATTCCCTGAATGCTCATGAAGATGCAAGGATAAATCTAGTTAATTTTTTTATTAGAGTGTAGAATTCTGATAATAGTCTTTAATTTTTTTTACAAATCATTCTTTACCACTCTCATTTTATCTCTGATAATCCTAATGGTAGCCGAGTAACATGTCTTCAAACACTTATTGACAATCATTGAATTTTCTAGAGCCTACTATTCCAACTCTCGTTTTGTCTTGGAAATTGCTGTGTAAATACCACCTGACAGTTTAATAATTTTTATCAAAACTGATTTAAAGTGATCCACAAATGGCCAAAATCACACTTCCACAGCATAGGTAAGGTTACAAAATCTCAACGTCCAAATCCCTTATCAAGAAACGTCTGATAAGGAGCTTTTCTTTGGAACTAGGGTTAACTGGGCATTGCTGAGATATTCTAAACTTTCTCTGTGGATGAATACAGGAATGCTTCCACCTGGAATGCATTATAAAGGTCCACACAGAAAGCATACAAAGACAGGGAAAGAGGCCTCTGCCTACCTATTTTCCTGCTTTCCCTGACCAAACAGCTCAAAATGTTGATCTTTTGGGAAAAAAAAAATCTGATCAAGACCTACTCACTAAAATTGATAAAATGCTCTATTACCTCAGGATCAAAGAGAAGTCAAGACAAAATTATACCTAAGGGGACCAGGAAAGCCCATCAAAGCCCATCAACAGGCGTGCAAGTGACAGACCAGGAAGCAATTGTAGAGCCATCAACCTAACAGTCTGTGAAATCCACCCTGAACCCATGCTCTGCCACCCGGAGAATATCATCTGTGGATGAAAGCACCTGGGACCTGTCAGTCATCCAAGCCCAGAGAATTAAGAGTTATATTATAATTGTCTCCATTCCATAGCCTTAGTTTTCAATGAACTGGAAAAATACTAGGCTCAAAAACAATTTGCTTTTTAAAGGATTCCAGGGCATAAAAAAATGATGTGATTTCTTACGGTTGTTAAGATGAAAATGTAGAACAAATTGCATTAAAACTTACTGACAGTAATATATTTTATTGTCAATGACCATTTTGAAAATACATATCCCTATTATGACTGTCAATATTACTAGACAATTATACTCTAGGGACTTTTTCTATATACAAAATTAGTTTTTACCAATATTTCTATGATTTTATAATACATTTTATTAAAAAACCCAAGTGAAAATTGAATAATTTTTAATAACTTTTAAAATGTAGTTGTTTCTTGACATATTGAAAAAAATTCAAGTTTATCAAAGAGAGCAAAGCAGTTCATTTAGTTTGTGTTAATGCCGTATTTCCCTGATAGTTTCATTTGTTACAAATTCTGTTATTTTTAAGAAACTTTATTCTCATAGTGACAAAACATTAAATCCAGTGACTGACTTTTTTTATTTTGAGACAGAGTCTCGCTTATTGCCCCTGGTAGAGTGCTCATAGAAACCTCTGACTCTTGGGCTCAAGCAATTCTCTTGCTTCAGTCTCCAAAGTAGCTGGGACAACAGGCACCCCGCACAATCCCAGCTATTGTTTCTTGTAGTTGTTATTGTTGTTTAGCTGGCCCGGTCTGGGTTTGGACCCACCAACCTCGTACGTGGCTGATGCTGTAACCACTGTGCTACAGGCGCAGAGCCACGCACAGTTTTTTTTAGAGATGAGGTCTCTTGCTCTGGCTTAGGCTGTTCTTGAACTTGTGAGCTCAGGCAATCCACCTGCCTTGGCCTCCCAGACCGTGCCTGGCCAGTGACTGACTTTTAAAACAAACAAAAAACTCCATAATTTTTTATTAAATTAAAAAGTTCATCATTCACCAAATCTTCTTTTGATAAAGATGTAAGTTATCCCAAGAATATTTAGAAATCTAAACAACTAAGTATTTCATATGATAGACTGTGGCCATTTTGTACCTTTGGGTTTGAAGCTGACCTTCATAGTTGGGGGACTGTTAGAACTGTTACAGGGGTCAAGGGCTGGTAATTGATTCATGATACATTGTAGCTTAAAATTTGATAGCACGTTACACTGTAGAAAATGTTTGACTATTTGCTATTCCATTGTAGCTCTCAATAACCATTTATGACAGATGCTCATGCTTTTACTTTCTTTGTACGTGACTCAATATGCAACCTCTAGCTCATAAATGATGTCCATTTTGCTCAAGCACAATTACACTGATGGTCAATGGTAAACCTGAGCTTTGTACTGGGGCTTTGGTCTTCCAAAGTCTCTGTTCTTTCTGCACTAGCAGACCTTACCAATTCAGCACATTTCCTGCTATTGCCACCAAGTAGGCAATTGTCTACTTGCCTAGTGTGTTATTTGTCATCTAAATTTTAGCTTTTGCTACTGTTTATAAGCTTTACATAGCCTTAATAATGTTGTAATTATCTTTGTATATTTGTTTATTTATTTTCTGAGACAGAGTCTTACTCTGTTGCCTAGGCTAGAGTGCTGTGGCATCAACCTAGCTCACAGCAACCTCAAACTCCTGGGTTCAAGTGATCCTCCTGCCTCAGCCTCTTAAGTTGCTGGGAATACAGATACCCTCCACATTATCTGGCTGATTTTTTTCTATTTTTAGTAGAAACGGGGTCTTGCTCTTACTCAGGGTGATCTCAAACTCCTTAGCTCAAGTGATGTTCCCACCTGGACTTCCCAGAGTGCTCAGATTATAGACATGAGTCCCTACCCCCTAGCCCATGTTAAATATTTTAAATTGTGGTTTGGTCAATCTTATTGTAATACAGAAATACTAGGCACCAGTATCAGTCTCCAGGAGGGGAGCAGTATGCACTAGTTACCAATCCTAGGTGAAGGGTGTAAACACCTCACTGATTCTGCTAAGATTCCTAAGTCTGGAAGGGGGGTTTGTTCAAACTTAGTGGCCAGACTATAAGTCTGGTAAGACAGAACACTCATACAACAAACCACACAAAACAATAACTTGCATTACTCACAGATAAGCAGGAAGAATCAACAGACTCCTCATGGCAACCCAGTCCCCGAGTCTCAGGAAAGTAGTCCAGGGTGGAAGAAGTTTTGTTTGTGTCCCACTTGTCATGGCTTCTGAGCGACCCTCAAATTATTTCACTGTCAGTTTTATACCCTAAGTGATACTTGTGTTACTGAGCTGAAGCATTGCAGTACATCCTGTCACAGAAGCAATGAAGACAAAACCCAGGCTGTCCTGGACGGTTCATCCTTATCTCAGGACTTCACACCTCTCAGTACTTTGTCCCTGAGAACTGCAAGAAATAGCATATGAAAGATAAGACCATGACCTAAAATATAATGGATTTTAAACATATTGATATTATTGGTATTATATTAATTGTACAGGAGATAGGTTTTTATACCCAGTTCTCTAATTGCTCAGCAGAAAAAAGCAATGAAATACGATATATGTGGTATGTGATTTTCAATAATATATATGCTAATACTATCAATGATTAACAACTTGCTTGTTAAAAGCAGCATAAAGTACACTTTTGCCAAAGGTGAAGTTTTACTTCCAGGAAGTGCCACAATTACTATCATAACTCTGCCTTTGTTATCAAAACTTTGTGAATGATCCTACTACCCTTGTACCACAAAATACCATCCATTGAATTCTTCCTGGCTTCAGCCAGCTGACATTTCCTGGCTCCAGTCACACCCAAGCATGACTTAGCCAACTTGTGTTTTGCTTCATTGAATCCTATTGTTCTCACCCTCTTATCCCTTTGCTCTTAATCCGGAGCAGGATTTCTTATGTGGAGTCTATATACTAGCACGTCATATATCTACTTCTTTCCTCTCAATTTATATTTACCATGTTTTTCCTGATTTATATTATGAAAGAATGTGTTAGTGTGTTAATGACACATCAGAAACTTTATATAGAAAAATACTGGCAGCTCAAATAGATCTCTTTCTGCTACAAATATTTTTTCATCACTTACAGGCCATGTCTTTTTATATATTTAAAGTAACTTTGGAATTGTAAACTCTGTGGAATGTAAAAAGACAGTAGGAGAGAGAATTTTGTTTGCCTGGACTCAAGTATTGACATTTTCGTGTTTAGGAAAAGTGTGGTTCCATTGCTTGTATGGAAACATCATAGCTCAGACCATGAATTAGGCCATTGACTTCTTCCTGAGGAAGGGCTGTCAGTGATGTTGGTGGCTTACTCACTAGTGGAATCCACCTTATGAATTTTAGCAGAACAGTGAATTCTGCAGTCATATGGTTTAAATTCTAAGGTTTTAAAGTGAATCTTAAATCAATGTTTTTCAAAGGTAGAGAACTTTAGAAGGTCCATATTTTGTAGCATTTTGAGAGGGAAGTTGATTTTTCACATAAACTGTAATTTATGAGAATAAAAGGATTATGAGTAGATTATCTATAGAACTGGAAGAGATCCCTGAAGACAGGCAGTATTTCTACCCAATATAAGAATCCCTTAACCGATATTACTGATCTTTGGTGGCCATCAGACTCTGTTTTACTTCATCTCAACCAGAAACTGCCTGCTTTATTGTTGGGCAACTCCTTGTTGAACACACCTGACCACTATAAAATTTCTCAACCTATAATCCTACTTCTGCCAAATCGAGCAGCAATTAATTAGTTGAGTCTTTCCTCTGACAGAAGCCTCTTTAAATGAGTGAACAACGGTATTAGTTTTCAGACACTGAAACTCCTCTCACATCCTTTGTTAAAATAGGTAGTTCATCTTTCTCCCAAGTAAAAAATGTCCCAAGTGCCCCCAAACTATCCAAGGAACTCAAGTTACAAATCTAATCTCTCAGATGAAGAAAGAATTTGAGGAGAAAGTCATGTGGAACTTTCTGGTAGGTGTCACAAAAATGTGAGGTGCTAAGTTTGAGCAGAGTGGACTTTTATGGCTCCTTAAATCATTAGAGTGATAGCTGCTTTCTCCGTCTGCTCATAAAGTTCTCTCTCAAAATGCTAATTTTCCGTGGCCTCTCCCATGCTGAGAATACCAGTAACGCCTGGCCAGCTTTACTCAGGTTAAGATTATTTCAATCAGAAGGACAGTGACAGAATTTGTGAAATGAAGGTTCCCTTCCTTCTTTCTCCACATAATGTTGGTGGCTGTTCCTGTAAATGATACCAAACAACACTGAGTGTTGAGAAATATGTAAATCAGGCATAAATAATGTTGCTTGGGTGAAGGGGGGAGGGGGAACTGGAGGGAGGTGGAAAACATTGAAACTCTACCCCTCCAAATAATAAATGGAGGACTTCCCCTCTTCCACAGAGCCAGCCTTTCTCTCACGCCCCATTTCCTTGCAGCTAATAAACCCTAATGAGATAGCAGGGCTTGTGCATGGCTGCCTCACACAGCTGTTTGTTCTCACTGAGTCCTCCAGTGACTGACTGATTTGTCTCGCCCATTACAGGCACTCCCTGCTCTCCTCCCTCCCTTCTCCTTTTATCATTCATTCTCATTCCCGTGTTTCTCTCTCTCTCCCTCTCCACCCCTTCCTCCCACTCAGAGATAAAGAAAGCAGAATACTTGCACCTCATTCTTGTCACCTGAGAAGAGACTTCCACGTGAGTCATAAAAAGAAAAGGATAAGAGGTTGTCATAGTGCCTTTGAGTTTAAGACACCAGTCCTACAGGTTCGTAGCAGGAGCACAGCCTGGGACCCACGGACCTGCCGAATTCTAATCCTGACACTGTAATTGCAGGATTTTCCCTCTTTCTCTTTGCCCCACACCCCACCTCAACCTGAAGTTAATTGGTGCAATTGCTTTGAAAAATAATGTCTCCTTAGAGGTGTTCAGTTTGAACATCTATACTCAGATTTGACACAGTCATACCTATCTCAGGGAGCTTCTGTCAGCTTTTTTGGAATGAATAAAAGGAAATCGAAAAGGCAGTGCCGTGTGAAAGCTCCTTAACCAGAAGTCAGAAAATGACTTCAGGTCTCCACTTTGAGATGCTCACTAAAGGACAGCAGGACCTGAGAGAAATTTAATACAGATCCATAATTTACAACATTTTTATTTAAGTTTAAAGTTAAAAAAAAAACAGGAAATAACATACTGCTATCTAAGTTTTAAAACTCATGAGTATTTTATTAGAAATATAATCCACGTGTTTATGATCCATTGACTCTTGTACTCAAAATATTGTTTGCTGAGGGTGATAGTGGATCCCAACAGACTTCAAAGCCATTTTTTCTTTTCAAGTAGGAATTAAAGGACTGCCAAGAACAAAAACATTCCACACTGCACCACTTATTTTGCTCCCAGCTCAAAATTTGGAAGGTGTAATTCTGCTCTCAGAACGCCAGAATCGGCACATTTACTAAGGCCTCTTTCTCTGTGTGGTTGATGGCATTGTTTATGTGGATTAGAAAACTTTCTACTTCTTTCCAGTAAGTATGGCCTGAAAGGAGTAAAATGCTATTTCATCACTTTTAACATTTTGAAGATGGAATTAGGTCTGGTCTTTTTTAGTGGCCAGAATTTATTTTGTTCTCCCTTCAAAGAAAGCATTTGGCAGGGACTAATGTACAAAAAAGACTAAAAAGACAGACATTAAATACTACAAGATGTGAATTGAATGGATAGAGGGTAATTTGCAGATCTTGCTGACAAGAGATACACATGATAGTGAGAAACAGCAGAAAGGTTTAGATTAGCTGTCCAATGAAGGAGATGGTCTGGGACGGTGAAGCAGAGACTTTGCAAATTTTTTTGTCCCCCTTTTCTTTTTAAAGACGAGTTCGCATTGGGTGGTTGAACAGTTGTTCTCACACCTTAGGGAACGGATGATCTCAGGGTAGCGTATTTTTTTGTGATGCAAGAATATCTACCCATAATGAAACTGAAGGAAATAATTTTCTTAAATGGCACATAAATTAGGAAGGGGAAAATAAGTCCATATTAATAAAATAAGTTCATATTACCATCATAAAAGCATCAGTGACAAATAAACCAGCTTATATATTACCTCTGATTCCTGCATAGTAGTGATTCAAGGATCACGTATACTTTGAGAATTTACTTCCTAATCCTAAATAAGACATTATTCAGAGGCAGCAGGAATTTTTGATCCACTAAAAATGATTAGACTAGAATGCTTAAGACCCAGGCACTGTTGAAACTATTTAAGGCAAAAGCCTTGCCTCTCTTGCCCATATAGTCTTTCCTGAAAGCTGTGGTGATAGTCTCAGAGCAATAAGAACTTGGTCTTGTCTAAATTACCACCATTACTGGCCTGACTTATTTCCTTAGCTACCTAAAATTAGACTTGTTCTGGCATCTGCCCTTACTCTCACAAAATTAAATTTTACATGCTAATCAGGGGGATATTATCCTATTTATCATAGTTTTATTGAGATATCATTCATACATCCTAAAAGTCACTCCTTTAAACTTACATTGTGGTGTCTTTTAGTATATTAACAGAATTCTGCAATAATAACCATTCTGTGATTTTTAGAACATTTTCATCTTTACCGAATGTGATCTCATATCCATTAACAGTGACTCTTCATTCCCTCCTTCCTGATCCTCTAAAAACTAAAAAGCAGTCTACTTTGTGTTTTTGAGCATTTTCCTGTCTTGGACTTTGCACATAAATGGAACCATATGATAGGTGGTCTTTTGTGATACACTTTCTTTCTTTAGCACAGTGTTTCAAGATTGATCCATGTGGTAGCTTGTTGATGAAAGTTTCTGGACCCAAAGAAGAAAGATTATTCCAAGGCATGAGACAAAGGAAAACAGAATCCCTGTTCTATACAAATCATGTGGTCTTTATTTCCACCTGGATGCAGGTGGGGGGAAATCAAGGGAATCTACATGTGGGTTATGGAAGATGGGGATTTAAAGGGTCAGGGAGGGCAGTAATCGGTGGCATTCCTATTTCCTGGGAGGGACATGAACCTGAACCTACCTGGGTGGGGCAAGTTTATTTTGGCAGTACCCCTGATACTGAGTAATATTCCATTGCATAGAAATGTCCCATTTTCTTTGTCTATTAATTGGATGGGCATTTGGGTTGCTTTCACCTTTTTGGCTATTGTGAATAATGCTGCTATGAAGATGTGTACACATGTTTCTTGTGGATATTTGTTTTCATTTCTCTAAGGTAGCTATTTGGGAATGATATTTCTGGGTAATAATGGTAACTCTATGTTTAGTATTTTGGAGAGCTGCCAAACCATTTTTACATTTCCATCACTTTCCGTTTCCATCAGCCACAGGAGGGCTGCGATCTCCCCATACTCAGGGAGCACTTGTCAGTGTCCCACTTTTTAATTGCAACCATTTTAGTGACTATGAACTGGTACCTTATTGGAGTTTTGTTTATATTTCCCCAGTGACTAATGGTGTTGAGCACTTTTTCAGACCTTTTGTATATCTCCTTTGGAGAAGAAACATCAATTTGCGTCATTGTCCATTTATGAGACTGAACCTTTGTGTTTTGATTGCTGAGTTACAGGGATAATTTACATTTTCTGGAAGATTTTCAAATGTTTTCTCTCATCTGTGAGTTCTTCCCTCTCCATACCCCTTTTTGACAGTGTTCTTTGCAAGGCAAAATGTTTTATTTCCTAAAGTCAAAATTGTATTTTTTTCATCTGTTGCTGTGATTTTTGTTTCATATCAAAAAAAAAATTGTTGCTTAAATCAAAGTCATGAAGATTTACTCCTATTCTTACTTTTAAGGGTTATATAATTTAACTGTTCCTTTTATGTCTTTAATCCATTTTGAATTAGTTTTTGTTTACAATGTGAGGTAAGAATACAATCTCATTCTTTCTCAGGTAGAGATATGCAGTTGTGCCAGCATTATTTGCTGATAAGACTATGCTTAGAGAAATGCAAATCAAAACCACTTTGAGATACTACCAGTGAGAATAGCCCACATCAGAAGGTCCTCAAAGCAGCAGATACTGGAATGCCTGACAGAGAGGTGCACAATTACGCACCATTGATGGGACAACAAACTAGTTTAGCTTGTTTGGAAAGAACTATGGAGAATCCTCAAAAAACTCAAAGTAGACCTCCCATTTGATCCCACAATCTCATTACTAGCCATCTACCCAGAAGAAATAAAATCATTTTCCCATCAAGACATTTGCACTTGAATGTTTATAGCTACTCAATTCATAATTGCAAAGATGTGGCAACCCAAGTGCCTACCAACCCATGAGTAGCTTAATAATCTGTGGTATATGTATACCACGGAATGCTATACAGCTATAAAAAAGATAAAGACTTTGTATCTTTTGCATTTACCTGGATGGATTTGGAGAACATTTGCCTAAGTAAACTATCTCAAGAATGGAAAATCAAGCATCCCATGTACTAAGTACTAATCTAAAAATAGTAGATTTTTACTTTTTGTTCTTCCTTTCACAGCAGTGTTGACCGTTCTTGGTCGTTTGCAGTATTTTGTGAAATTTTGGGTCAGCTTGTTTATTTGTGCATGAAAAACCAGGATAGATTTTGAGAAGGATTATTTTTGACTCTGTAATCAACTTTTTTATAGTACTGCCATCTTAACAATTTAAAGATTTCCAATTCCTGAACACAGTTTGCCTTTCCATTTAACTAAGTCGTTTTATAGCTTTTTGCAATAATGTTTTATAGCTTTTATTATAGAAATCTTGCAAATTATTGTTAAATTTATTTGTAAGTACATTATTATTTTGATGTTACTATAAATAGGTCCCCCCTGTTTTTCTTGCATTATCATTACTAGTGTAGAAAAATAAAATAGATTTTGCATATTAACCTTGTATTATGCAAATATGCTGAAACCATTTAGTAACTATAATAATTTTGTGTTGATCACTTAAGATTTTCTACCTATAACATCATGGCATCTCTGAAGAGAGATTGTTAAATTGTTATTTATTTTTATGGATGGATTTTATTCATGTTCCTCACCTAATTCTTTTATCTAAAATTTCCAGTACAATTTTGAATAAAAGTTGTGAGAATGTTCCAAAATGCTTTGATGGGTGAATTAGGTCCTGGCATCAGGGCAGAGTTTTATAAGGGGAGGACTTTGAAGGTGATGGTAGTGAAATTCAGCAATGAGGTATGTAGCACTTTTTCCAGGACCAGTCTGTGAACTTAATTGTCAGACCTCATGTAGATCAAACACACAAAAGCTACATAATCATGTAGAAAAAAGAACTCTATTATCCGCATTTTACCAAGAGGGACAAGCACTTTAAAAATGCTTCAATAGTTATTGTCGTATAAAAGTGAAGGTTCGTTTTTAGGTGAAATTTTCTTCTAAAAGATTTCATGAAAGGATTGAGCAACACATATTGAAGAGTATCCTGCTATGTTTCTGGATTTTAAAGTTTGGGTCATTCCATTTGGACTGGAAAACAGAAAACAAGAATAATTGTCACAGCTTCTGGTTTTTTTCATGACTGAAAGTGTCTCCTAATGCTGGGGGCCTCTCACGGTGTACAAATGGGTCCTTGGCTTCATGCAAGAAAGAATTCGGAAGTGAACAGACAATACAAACTGAAAGTGAGATTTATTCACAAAGTATATAAAGTCTCCTCCACCACCAGAGCAGAAGCTAGTTCTCCCTACAAAAGAAAACTGGCCCTGTGGTTGCTTTTGCCCTTCTACGTAAGCACTGGCTTACTTATAGGATAAGCAAGGGGAGGAACGTTCCTGTAACCGGTTCTGCCTCCATCTTGTTTTAACCAGGGTAGTTTGAAACTTTGTTTTGAGATTTCCTGACTCTGTTCAGCAATGTCTGCATAATTAAGCCATGCCTGAAGCAATCCCTGAAGCAGTACCTGCCAGCTCCCAGTCTCGCTCTGATGTTTGAAGTTTAGAAGATGAGGGCACAAGGGTGTCTACTCCTCATAAGGATAGGAGGAAATCTGGGACTGACGGGAATAAAGTCTGCTAACAATGAGGTTTCAGAAGATGTTTGACATAGAGAAGATGCTCTCTGATTCAGGAATAGTCTATGACTGGGTACTGAAGTGTGAAATTACAGCATTCCAACTTTTATGAATTTCCAATGTAATATAATTTAGCCTCTTCATGTTACTTTTGGGAAAAAAAAATATATACATATTGAGAGAGTAGATTCATGATGGACTTTTAGCCACAAAGCAAATCATTTGCTGTGCTGGTCAGTGTCTATTTGTTCTGATTGCCATGAAGCCCTAGTTCAATAATGGAAAGAGTTCTGGGCAAGACAATAACTGAGAGTCAATGATTATGGACCGAGTTTAGGACTTGACCCAACAGTGAAGATGCAGATGCTCTTCTACAGAAATGAGGTCCCAAATTCAGTGCAGAATGTGAAATTAACTAATTTCAAAATTTGTCATCCAGAGCATACAGTATACATAAATAAATGCAGTTTGGCCCACTTTGGCTCTTGCATTAAAATAGGTCACGACAACATTTCTATGGTAAATGTAGGATGAAGTAATAGACTAGGTGCGTCAATTACAGTTTGTGCAGAAAATGTAAACCTTTTGTTCATTTGGTGTATTATTCATTTTGTTTACTATTGAACAGTGAAATGCACATAGGAAAGGTCTCCTTCACAATGAGTTGTGTGACCCTGAACAAGTAACCTACACTTTAATTCTGTTTTGAATAAACTAGTTATTACCCTTACTTTCAAAAGTAGAAAGTTATCATGTTAAAAAATCTAATAATAGCCAGGCATTAATTAAAGTAGTAGAGGTTTTCAGACTGAGGAGAAATATGAGCTTTGTTGCTCGTCATCTCTGTATGCCCATTGCATCAAGTACAGACCCTTATAGTCCATCAAGCTACAGACCCTTGGTAGCTCCTGGGCATGGTTGCTATGTAAGTAATATAATATTAATTTAATTATTTGTGATTGCTGGTGGTTTAAAAATGCTCCATCAATATTACTGCATTTACTATATAAATTATTTCTACCATGTTTATATTTTTATTTTCTACTGCATTCATATTTTTAGTTCTGTTCCCTGTGGAGCTGGTGAACACTATCCACTGGGTGATATGATGCCCGTGTAAAGGCTCCACACATCCATGTTGGGTTGGTTCCCAGCTTTCTGTCTTGCTACTTAGAAAGACCTTTTTTCCCGACAGATAGGGCAGACCAAGGACTTTTCTCCTATCCTATCCTGGATCCTTTCACAGGAATTGTGTTTGAGTATTCATAGTGTTTAAGAGGCTTTTACTCAGGCAGCTAAACCATCAGGCAGAAAAACTATAACTAACTGGATGTTAGTGTTTTCTTCAAAAGCTGACAGGTGAACTGACTCTAAAATTGCAGTTTTCTTTACATTACGTTCCTTTCAGTGAAGCTCAAATGGGAGAAGAATTCCTTCACTTTCCCAGTAGCAAGCCTTCTTTGCTGAGGTCATTCACTGAGGTTAAAACCACACTAGAGGAATTCTTTTATTGCATAACAGTCAATTGTTCCTTTAATGAGGCTGAACAAATCGTGAAAATTTAGTAAATTCGCATATTACAGTTGTAGTCTTACAAAATCAGTGGACCCGAGAGATACTGCATAGTCCTCAGTAGATTACATTCTCTGCTCTCAGAACTATCCCTCTTGTCCTTTCGGGTTTGCATAATCTATAGTAAATGCATCAGTGATTAGCTGGCACAGTATGTCTACATAGAGAGGTGTGAGGCACTTCCACAGATGACACCACCAACAGATCCATGTCACAGGATGATATCCCCTACTCCTATATGGAGGCTCTGGTGCTGGTCAAATAGTGACTCAGAGTGGCGAATTTCTGAGTGTATTGGTAGCATAATAATTATGTCAACATAGTGTTCATATATGTAATAGATACACATTTTGATCAGAAATTAGAAGATAAACAATAACATATTTATCCAGAATGGAAAGAACAGAAAGGTGTCAATTCAGGAGAGAAGGAAGAGGTACATTATAGCAACGTTGATGCTTGGCAGACAGATGTTAATCTGAGTAGTTTATTAACTGCTTAGATTATCTAAAATGGTTTCTTAAGGGGAAAAGAAAGGAAATAAGGGAAGACTCCTTCGAGACTGTCAATGTATGGAGAATGAATTGGAACATAGGACCAAAAATTACAGCATCTAGATGTAATTAAGAAAAAAAATGAATCTCCACTGAATTTGAGGTGATTTGGAGAATGGATCAGCAGTTGAACCTAGAAGACTTCTTCTGGGATGAAGTGGAATTGAGTAGAAGACAATTGCTGTTCTTACAAATAAGCCAGACTTCTTCATGCATTATTCTTTAATTAATTAGTTTTACCCTCTATGCTTTTTTCCTCTTGAGATTTTATTTAATGTTGATATTGTTAAGTTCTGAGGAAAAGATTACATACATTGTACGTGGAAGGCAATTTCTTGACTGCGTATTAAATCAGTAGGATTTTTCTCTATCCCCCAAATCCAACCAGATGTTTACTTAAATTAAAAATGACTTTAATGACTCCATCCTAAACGGAGTTCAACCCCAAATGTGATTAAATGTAGGCTGAAATGTGGAAAGTAAGTCACAATAGTTAAGAAGGAAATTTGCTTACATACACACATATATAAAAATGGTTGACATTTTCTTTTTAACTGAGCTAATACATTTTGGGAGGCCTTATGTAGAGATTTGTGGTTATGATTTCACATGTCATGTTAAAGATTGACAGTAATCTTTAACCCAGTATTGCATATCTCCCTAAAATTGATACCACATTCATGATCCAAGTGGTAGGCTGATGTCTTGGACCTGACACTTTGATATATTCAGTTATTCAAAGAGGCAATACAAACTCAAACTCATCTCTTATTTCTTGGAAACTGTGTCCATTTCTAACCAGCATAAAGTCGGAATAGAATAATACGCTACCTGTCTTCTCCCTTCATGATCTCTCCTTTAATTTCTTGTTTTGATTTGCCTCTGTGTTGAACAGATTTTGTTTTTAACTCTTTGTTTTTATGTTTCTGTAACCCTGTTACTAATTTCACAAGGTTAAGACCCAAGAAGTTAATGTGTGACATGGAGATTTCGACATATGTTTGTTCTTCAGAATTGTACTCAAACTGCCAAATTGGATTTGATGTCTAGCCGCCTGCCTACAAAGCAAGCTGGGCAATGGGGACATTGGTAATTGAAAGGACCAGTACCAGACTAAACCTTGATTTGCAGACTTGAAATTTGTAGGCAATCGGGGAGATAAATGGCATGGCCCATTAGGTGTCAGAAATTCAGTGTTTTGTGGCAGGATGCATCTTGTGTCTAATTAGAATAGCTCCAAATGTTCAGAGAAATGTTTCCACTACTACTGCTGTAGCATGAATATTTACAAATAGAAAGGACAAAATTGCTAAACACTAAAATTTCTCATTTGGCTGGCTGCAGTCCAGATCCATCAAATCTTTGTAATTTTTTTCTTGAAGGAGAGTGTTTCATAAAACGCATCATTATTTGTGACACAAATAGAAGCAGATTTACAAAGAAGTCAAGGCAGAAAGTTTGAGCCAGGTTTTTCCCTAAGAAAGAAAAAAAGAGAGAGAGAGAGAGATGGATTGTGAACTGTAAAAGTACTACACAATCTCAAAGGCTATATGAAGATTATAATCAAACACGTGAATTGTGAATGCACAATATAATAAGCATTTAAAAGGACTGAGCCAAGGAACGAAGGGTACTGGAAACACATTTTATTGTGAGAATATAGAGAACTTAGTGCACAGGGGCAATCGACTTCAAATGCAAACAAATTTATAGTCAATTACTAGTTTAATTTTAACAAAAAATGTAAAATTTAAGCTTTCTTGACTGAGTCAACAGATTACTAGTTATGTCTTCAATTAAAAGGAGTCTAAAAAAAATCAGGAAAATATACAGTAGCACCTCTAAGTTGACCACATCCTTAAATTGTCCTAATTTTCATAGACCAGGCATGCACCATATGTACACAATGGAAGGCTAACCTCTATATGTAGACTGCCCCTGTTAGTTGTATCCTGAACATTTGAATTGGGACATACAATATTAATTTACCTTTTATAATTTCACCAGTGCATCCACTCTTACAGATTTTCAAATGGAATGGATAGAACTGCAGTCTAATATTCAACTTAAAGAAAAAATTGATCATATCTCTTTACTGGGCTTTGTAGGTCCTGTCTTTCCAGAGACAAATATGTGTCATTTCACAATCATGCCTTATTTATGTCATTCCTTTTTAGCAGTACCTACATTTGCAAGAAACTATTTTCAAGATTGAAGTACATTAAGAGTAACGTGTGGCTCAGTGGGTAGGGTGCCGGCCCCATATACCGAGGGTGGCAGGTTTGAACCCAGCCCCTGCCAAAGTGCAACAAAAACATAGCCGGGCATGGTGATGGGTGCCTTTAGTCCTAGCTACTGGTAGGCTGAGGCAAGAGAATCGCCTAATGCCAGGAGTTGGAGGTTGCTGTGAGCTGTGTGATGCCATGGTACTCTACTGAGGGTGATAAAGTGAGACAAAAAAAAAAAAAAAAAAAGAGTAACATTAGAATCAAAATGTCAGATAAGCACCTTGAGGATTCACTAAGAATTGAAACTATTTCTATCAAACCAGATATTGATGCATAAATTTCTCAAATACAATGTGAAATATTCCATTAGTTTCATGTTGCCCACTGTTACTTTCACCTTTATGTGTAAAAGAAAAAAATAACAAATAAATTTCATTACTTAGATACATACAGTTTCTATTTTATTGATTGCACACGTGAGACCTATTTAAGATATTAAAAGACTCTCTGACCAGGCTGCTGAATAACTAGGATTATGATGTGAAGTCTTCTTTGCTTATCTGTGGTGACAGATACCATGACAATTATGCACGCAACATTTTTTCTCTTTTTTTGCTCATCATGTTTCATTAGTGTTTATATATTTAGTGTTGGTATAAGACTAGTCTTCTCCCAATGTGGCCCAGAGAAGCCAAAAGGTTGAATGCCCCTGTTCTACATTTTCTGGAAAGCAGCAGCCAAAGAAAGACAGCAGAACATTTTGATGTTAGCAAGACCACAGTTAACAACATCCAAAAACATAAACATGAGTACTTGGAGAGATATGGTAAGGAAGGCAGAGACCTACAGAAGAAAAGGAAGAAAACTTCCCTTGATGAAGTCAGTGAAGCCTCATAAAGCTGGTTCAAACCCGTGAGGTCAGTTAATGCCAGAAATACAGGCCAATGATCCAAGAAGTTGCTTAAAAATTCATACAGAAGTTTGTCGTGGGAGATTTCCAAGCATCGGATGCATTCCCTCATGATTTGTGATATTAGGCTTATTTCCCTATGTTTTTTATCTATGTGTCTACCTATTTTGAAAAAAATAATCTGTTCATTTTTACTGACTTTTTGCACACTTTTGATGGGATTGTTTTCATATGCTGATTTGATTGAGTTCTTTGTAGATCCTGAATAGTAGGCCTTTGCCAGATGTATAGTTTGTGAATAATTTCTACCATTTTGTAGGTTGTCTGTTTACTTCGTTGATTATTTCTTTTGCTTTGCAAAAGAACCTTTTTAGTTTAATTAAGGCCTGTTTATTTTTGTTGTTTCTCTATTTGCTTTTGGAGACTTAGTCATGAATTATTTGCCTACATCAATGTCCAGAAGAGTTTTTCCTGTTTTCTCCTTCTGTTTTTATAACTTTATGTCTTACATTTAAGTCTTTAATGTATTTTAGTTAATTTCTTCAAATGGTAACAGATAGAGATCCAGTTTCATTCGTGAACATGTGGCTATCTAATTTTTCTGGTCACATTTACTAAGTCATTCTTTCCCTAGTGTATGTTTTTGTCCGTTTTAGTGAAAATTAGTTTGTTGTACCTATATGGCTTTACTTCCAGGTTCCTTATTCTGTTCCATTGGTTTGTGCATCTTTATATAGGAGCCTGATATTTTGATTTCTATAGCCTTTTATTATTGTTTGAAGTCGGGTGATGTGATGCCTCTATCTTTGTTCTTTTTGTTAGGATTGCTTTGATTATTCGGGCTTTTTATTAGTTTCTTATGAGTTTAGGCTTATTTTTTTCTGTGAGAACTGACATTGATATTTTGATGGACAGTTCATTGCATCTGTAAGTTACTTTGGGTAGTATGGGCATTCTAGCAGCATTGTTTCTTCCAATCCCTAAGCATAAAATATTTTTCATTTGTGTATGCCATCTATGATTTCTTTAACCAGTGTTTTGTATTTCTTTTTGTCTCAATCTTTCACCTTCTTGGGGAAGTATACCCCTAGGTATTTTAATTATTTTCCACCTATTCTAAATGGTATTGAGTTCTTGATTTGACTCTCTGTTTGACTGTTCCTAGTGTATAGAAATTGTACCAACTTGTGTACATTAACTTTGTAAGATAAAACTTTATTTAATTTATTTATCAATTCAAGTAGTCTTTCAGTGGAGTGTTTAATGTTTTCTAGATTTAAGGTCAAATTATCAGCAAATGGAACAGTCAATGTCATCTTTCCTGATCTGGATGCCATTTATTTCTATCTCTTGCTTGATTGCTCTGGCTAGCACTTCCAGTACTACGTTTAATAGACAAGGTGACAGTGGTCATCTTGTCTTGTTCCAGTTCTTATTTTCTGTATGATGTCAGCGGTGGGTTTGGCATATGTGGCTTTTAGTATACTGAATTATGTTCCTTTTATGCCTAATTTGTTGAGATTTTTATCATGAAATGGTACTAGATTTTATCAAATGCCTTTTCAGTATGTGTTGAGATGCTCATATGAGTTTTTTTTTTTTTAATTCTATTAATGTGGCAAATTGCATTTACGCTTTGCCTATGCTGAACTAACCTTGTATCCTTAGAATGAAACCCACTTGATCGTGGTAAATTATATTTTTGATGTGCTATTGTATTCAATTACAAAAATGTTATTGCAGATTTTTTTTTATTTATGTCCTTGAGAGATATTGATGTGTAGTTGTCATTTTTTGTTATGTCCTTCCTGTCTTTGTTATCAGGGTGATATCAGCTTCATAGAATGAGTGAGAGAGGATTTTATCCGTGTACATGTTACAAAACAGTTTCAAAAGCATAAGTGCCAGTTCTTATAAGTGAGACCTAAATGAGGGGTATATATGGTCACAATGTGGTATAGTAGATATTGAAATCTAAGAAGAGGAGAAGTTAAGGGTGATGGAGGACAAAAATCTACCTATTTCATGGTGTATGCCCTATTCTGGTGATGGGTACACCAAAATTCTGACTTTGCATTATATAATTCATTCATATAACAAAAAAATACTTGTACCTAGTAAAAATGTTGAAATAAAAATAAAGTAGAATAAACTAAAATTAAGCAGGATATTGATAATGAAAAAGGATGTCATATAAAAAGTTAAATTGGAATTAAAATGGCTTGGTATACTATAAATTTAATTCAGACTGTGATAAATCAAAGATGTATTTTTAAACTTTTCAGCACACACACAAATAAAACTAACAAAGAATTAATATGGAATAAAAAGATATAAAAGTAATTCAAGATATAACAGGAAAAATGTTACTAGTGACAAAAAATATGTAGTACTTATATCAAGGTGATATAATTAAACTCACACATATTAATGATATATTTAAATGAGCTATAATATTTAAAAAACATATATTATCACAAGAGAAAAAAATTCAGGATCATGGGGCTGGGCAGATGGTTCACAATCCTAGCTCTCTGAGAGGTCGAGGCTAGTGGATTGCTTGAGCTCAGGAGTTAAAGACCAGCCTGAGCAAGAGCAAGGCCCAGTCTCTAGTAAAAGTAGAAAAACTAGGGCGGTGCCTGTGGCTCATCCAGTACGGCGCCGGCCCCATATACAAAGGTGGCGGGTTCAAACCCGGGCTCAACCGAACTGCAAAACAGAAAAATAGCCGGGCACTGTGGTGGGCGCCTGTAGTCCCAGCTACTGGGGAGGCTGAGGCAAGCAGATTGGTTCAGTCCAAGAGTTTGAGGTTGCTGTGAGCTATGATGATGCCCCTGCACTATAGCCTGGGCAAGGTGAGACTTTGATTCAAAAAAGAAAAGAAAAAAATTCAAGATCATATATATGCTACCTATGAGCAATATAATATGTAAAATATTTATAATTTAACAAAAGTAGCGGTATAGGGCATAAGCAAAATGATCACAAAGACATATAAAACATCTAATCATTAAATAAAGGGAATATCATATTTATATCAAACAAAATGACCTTAAAGCAAAGAATTTTCTAAGATATAAAGACCATATATATCATAATGATAAAATAATCAGTTCTCTAAGAAATAAGAGTAAATGTTTATTATTTGCCATTATGTAATAACAATACCTTAAAATACATGAACAAAAATACAATTATAGTTCCAGATTTTAAGAATTCTGAGAATACCTAAAAAGAATGTATATGTGAATATTGAAGGCGTGAACAACACTGTCCTTCTACTTGACATCAAATGCTTTTATAGGGCACCAAAACTAACAACTAAAGAATAAATACATTGTTTATGTGTTCATAAAATAGTCACCAACATAGACAATATTCTGGACCATAAAGCAAGTCTCAAAAAATATCAAATAATAGAATTACATGGAATTAATTTAAAAATCTATGGTAACCGTCTTGAAAATCAAATCCACAAATCTTCAAAGGTAAACAATAGTATTCAGTATAACCCATGGGTACAAGAGTAAATAACAAATAAATAGTAAAATATTTTGAAATATTAGGTAATGAAAACTCTAAAGGGCAAAATTTCTAGGCTTCCACTTAAAGCATTGCTTCGCTAGAAATTTATTATTTAATATGTTAGAAAATATAAAAGGTTCAAAATCAATAATTTAAGCCTACTTTAAGAAGCCAGCAAAAGACCAAATGAAATCCACAAGTAGAAAGGAGGCGATAACAAAAGCAGAGGAGTAAATATTTCAAACATTAAATCTGGGCAAATAATGAAGAAAATCAATCAAATACGAACCTGATTTTTTAAGACTAATTAAATGAATAAATTTCTAACAAGACTGATCAAAAAGAATAGGAAGATGACATTAATTATGAAAACTGGATCAGTACAAAATGGTGGGGAATACTAGAGAGCCTACAAATAGACATATGAACAATAAGCATATTATGCACAACATCAGTGCAACACATTGACCATTTTAGTGGAATGGATATGTTTCTTGAAAGACATACATTATGAAAACTACACATGAAGAAAATCTGAGTAGTCCAGTATATTTCTAATAACTAAAATTCGTAATTAAATAATTTTTGAAAATTCTAAGCACAGGTGGTTTTACTGTCAAATTGTATCAAATATTTAAAGAAAATTTATTACCTATATTGCATAAGATCTTAGAGGAACTGGTGGCATTTATGACCATTTTATAAAAGCGTTATAGACAAAGGCATAAAAAAATGAAATAGTTTTTCATTAGCCCTTCTGGGTAGAGACACACAAAACAGAATATAAGCAAACATAATAGAGCAAAATGAAAATGTAAGTAATCCGTCTCTATCCACTGTGCCCTCTGCCCTCTACCTATTTACAATTTGGACATAGGAAAGATTAGTGTAATTTATTGGATGTATTCAAATTATAGATAGGAAAAGAATGGAACAAAAGATTAATTAAAACAAACAGGAAATAATGACAAATAAAGTTATATTAGCTTTAGATTAATGTTCAAATTAAGAAGAAGTTAATTTCATTATTTAAATAGGATTGTGTATTCTGTTTGAATTCTCTTTGATAATCAAAAAGAGTTTGCAGTATAACTGAAACATAGAGAGAAAAAAACATAATTGCATGAGTTAGAGTGTAGGTATAGATCAAGTTGGGCCATGTAAGTTAGCCTGACATTTTCAAAATATACCTCCAGGACAATGGGAAACCATTAGAGCATTTGACATGATCAGGTTTATATTTTCAGGTTTGTCTTCAATAGTGTGAAGAAGCTATTAAAGGCAGGAATACAAGGCTAAAGATGATCATTTCAAAACATTTGGTAAAATGATCTCAGCATGAACTGGGGTGGGTTAGAAGATCTTCAGGCACTTGTTAAATACTTAGAAAAATTTGCTAATTGTTGGATATTTAAGTCAGTGAGAAAGACTACCAAACTCTCTCTTTGACCTCTGACTTGCTTAATTGCCTATATTGACAAGGCCTTTTCTTTTCTTTTCTTTTCTTTTCTTTTCTTTTCTTTTCTTTTCTTTTCTTTTCTTCCTCTCTTTTTCTTTTCTTTTTTGTTTGTTTGGACATTTAAGTTTCACATATATATGGGACCAATAAGAGGAGATGGTGGGAGAATGCTGTACACACACAGCTAAAATTCACTGAAGAGTTCCTTACCAGAGATGCAAATTTGGAACACACCCAAAAGAACAGAGAAAAATATAATGTATCGCCCATCCAGAGTTAACAAATGTTCATATTTATTTTACATAAAAATGCATAAAATCCCAAAATTCAGTGTCCTATTTACTGATTTGGATCATTTATTATTTGAGAGTCCTCTGTCTTTATCAAAAATTATAGATAAAGTAAAAATCACAGTCATCTCCATTCATGGGTTGATGGGTACTTGGGCTTCTTCCATGACATGGCAATTACGAATTGAGCTACAGTGAGCAATCTGGTGCAAGTATCTTTGTTGCCAAGTGATTTTTGGTCTTTTGGATATACACCTAGCAGAGGAATTGCAGGATCAAACGGCAGGTCTACATTTAGATCCCTGAGAGTTCTTCGAACTTCTTTCCAAAAGGAACATACTAGCTTGCATTGCCACCAGCAGTGCAGAAGTGTCCCCTTTTCACCACATCCACGCCAATATCTGTAGTTTGGGGATTTTGTGGACTGGGCTACTCTTACTGGAGTTAGATGATATATCAGAGTGGCTTTGGTTTGCATTTCTCTAATGATTAAAGATGATGAGCACCTTTTACTATTTCTAAAGACTGACTAGTCCAGGGGGCCCTGTCTCCCTCTAGTCAGAAAGGATACAAAAATCAGAGCATCAAGAATATAGGAAGTGAGAAA
>CAUYRH010035142.1:0-15461 GCA_963574655.1 Perodicticus potto | reverse complement strand
TCTAAAATATTTTCATTAAACTACATAGCCTTCATGGCCTTTAAATCACTATATGAAGACATTTATATTCTACTTTTAGTAATTTTCACTTGTACCCTTGTAAGATGCACCGTAAGTGTGATCCCACCAATCACCCTCCCTATTATTTTTCAGAAATTAAAATAAAATAATATGAGCATGCACAGAGAGCTGTGGTGTGAAGAAGATGATATCATTACTTCCAGGGTAATTCTGTGTCACCTCCTTCTTGAGAACTGCCTGTTGGGAATTTGCTTCTGCAAAATACCTCCATAGGGTTCTCTACTATCTCAGTGTAACTTCTTGTCTATAAACAAGAAGATTTTATGTCTATATCCCAAATTATGAAATATCTTTCTGTCTGCTGTATACCAGCATGCTGTATCTGAATCATTTCCATTCATTTACTCTCCATTCAGCAAACATTTATTTTGTCGTGCAATGAACTAGGCTCGGAAGATAAAGAAATGAGTAGAGTCTTGACAAGTCCTCTGATAGCAAATGATTTCTGCAGCAGCCCTCTCTCAGTATGAATGCACACAATTACTTCCTGAGGAAAAAAAAAATAATTCCCCATCTCTAGCTTTATTAGATTAGGATTGAAGACTTTACCCCAGCTCAACAGTGAGATTCTCTTTTAATAAATTTAGAATTTGGATATAAATGATAAAATTCCATCTAGTATTTTGCTTAAGTCTAATTGATACATTCTGGAGAGGTATGAGGAAGACATTTTCTCCCATGTGTGTAAAGAAAAAAGCATTTAATTATCATGCAGAAGAATGAAGAGACCATGGTCACCACGTAGGGAGGCACACGGAAAGAGCGATCAAACCTCAAAGAATAAATATTTGGCTTTCTGGTGGCTCCTCATTTTCTATTTTTAGATTTCTGTGAAGCCCACATGCACATCCCTGGGTTCTTAAACAGTCCTATTATTCTTCAAATCAATTTCCCCTCTTTTTTTGTCTTAAGTAACCACAGGCAGTCTATGAACTAATAACTACAAGGATGTATAATTGAACCCTGAACAATGCAGGGGATAGCGTACTGACTCCCCACAAATGAAAACCCAGGAATAACTTAACATTCCCCCCAAACTTAACTACTCATAGCCTACTGTTGACCAGAAGCCTTACTGATAACAAACAATCTATTAATACACATTTTGTATGGTTTATAGACTGTATTCTTACAATGCAGTAAACTAGAGAAAAGGAAATGTTATTAAGAAAATCATAAGAAAGAAAATATATTTACTATTCATTAAGTGGAAGTAATTGACACTAGACTATACTGGATGGCACGTTTATTTTTTTTCACACATAATTCCTGGCTGATGGACAATTCATTATGTTTTGGCAAACTCTATCGCACAGACTGTACCAGAAACCCAGATTTCCTCTGTCCTATTGCTCTGTCATCCCCTAGGGCGGTTTTTCCATATTTTAACCTACCAGAAAGGAAAAGAGAAAGTGGAGATGGAGTAGCTTCCCTTTCAGGACGTGATCCAGAATGTTCTCACAGAACTTCTATTTATACCCCATTGGACAGATGCAAAGCACAGGGCCACACCTCACCTCAAAATGGGGTTGGAAATGCTATCTTAGTGGCTACATGATAAATATTTGAGAGTTTTAGTGCTACATGTAAGAAGGGAACAATAGATATTGAGGAAAATGAGCAATTTCTGCTAAAATAGTTCTATTAGAATGTAATGGTAGAACTGCTCTGTTCATTCACTCAGGATTAGAAAAGAAGGTCTTGGAGAGAAAATGAGTCTTGCTTGAACCTTCAGTGATAAACTGAATATTATAAGGTCAAGAAGTAAAAAGATCATCACAGGAAAGGGAGATACCAAAAAAGAAAAAGCAGAAGAAAGGGGAGGGGAGCATTATTCTAAGAATTTCTTGTGGCTGGAAGGTTTACTGTGTAAGATGGGGAAATAAGGGAATTGTAGGGTCAAATGGAAGGTCTATCATTATGGTTTTCCCCACCCAAATCCAACTGCTTTCCCTGTGACCTACAATGAGGTGCGTCTTCCATTATCCATGTACTAATTCTTTCATTTATCCACCACGTATTTGTTGAGTTCACTGTTTCATGGAGGATTCTAGACACTGGAGATATTTTATGCTATATGCTAATATATGCTAATATTTTATGCTTTATGTTATACTCGTGGAGACCTTTTGCTGGTCATGAGAACATTCGTGACCTCTCCTGAATGCCACTGTATTTGTTTTTATCTTGTTTATCAAATTCAGGCAATAAGACTCCAGGTTTTTGAATCCTGTGGGACACCTGTGTCAGCTATACTTAACTGATACCCACATACAAGAAGTTTAATCTCCAGAGGATCATCAATCTAACCTGAGTGACTTGTGGGCAGTGACCTCTGAGCATCCATCCTGTCACCTGTTGGTCCCCTTAGCAAGAGAAGACATGAGGAGAGCAAGACAAAAAAATGGGACCAAGCTGCTACCCTTCTCCATTTTTCCAATTGACTACCTTAAACTTTCTAGCAATCTTCTAAAGAGAGGAACAAAATTATCTCCTATGGTAAGAGAAAAGAAAAGGAAGAATAGGATAGAGAATACTCTAAGCTTCTCCCTACCAATTTTCAATTTTTCCACACCAATAGTTCCAGTAAGCCCCAGGCATTGAGCCCATTTGGTTCAACATCTTTAAAGGGTGGGAATTCAGAAGCCTTTTAGCAGCTGCTGTCAGAAACTCACTGAAAATCACAGATAACATCATCTAAATGAGATACTTTATATTGGGTTCTTTGACAATAGGCAATGATTTCAAAATTCAAGGGGACAGGAGTCAAAAAAGATTTACTTGTCTTAAATGTTTATCACTTTTCTAATTTCTTGTAATGAATATTTTACATTTTGTCACTATTAATAACAGGCAATAATTTTTTTGTGAAAATAGGTGGGAAGGATTCTCCTTTTCCTTGATTTTCCACAAAGTTTCTTCTCTATCCCTGTCCGAACCTCCTCATTTATGCTTATGACTCCTCAAGATATATTGCCGGCTTAGACACTCTTTCATGATTTAGATTCATGATCAAACCGATGACCTTTTCCATGAAAAAAAAAGAAGAAAAAGGAAAATCTCTTTTAAGTGTTTTCTATCTTGATTAATGTCACCACCATTCATCATTTTCTGCAACTCAGAAAGGTACAACTGGGTTTCACACCATTCTCTACCTCATCTTACGATGATAATCTATCATTAGGTTCTGGTGTAGTATTTCTAGTGAATATCTTTACGTTTTTCCACTCACTCACTCAGTATCCTGGTCAAAATTATTGTCATCTTCCTCCTCTCCTGGAACATTCTAAGAGGCTTCTAAACGGTCTCACACATTAGCTTTATTCAGCTTTAATTCTTTTCTGCATATATAATCAAAGATATCATCTCAATCTCTCACATGAATTTTCAATGGTTTTCACATGTTTTTATGACCCTGCAGGCTGAATGCTGCAGCCACTGCATTCTTGTCTTTCTCTCATTCTCCCTTTCATCCTCTGCTCTCACAGCAGAGAGGTTCTTTCAGTACCTAAATTTCACTATGTTCTGTGCCTCAGCCCCTCACCACCATCCTTTGCATAAGGATCTACGTGAACTATTAAAGTCGCCTAACTGCTCCGATCTCCCTCCTGGGCACTGGTCCGGCCAACCTCTCTTTTGACTTTAATCCCCTGTACAATCATCACTTCCCAGAGGAGCTGATCCTGAGGCCACCTCTGCTATCCGTGGCCCTGTGTCTCCTGTTCTCCTGTACACTTCTTCTCACATGGGGAAGGCTCTCAGTCTAACACTAGTCAAGGGCAGGGTGGTGACAACCTAGTGGACCAGAGACTGTCTCAAGATAAACTTCCAAATCCAAACTCTCAGACTCTTTCAGAATTTTCCTAGAGGCTCTCTCCTTCCCTTATCTCTAGAGCCCCAAATCTAATCATTGTTTTGAAACAAGACAATACATAAAGTTTTTTAGAAATATAGTTTTAACCTACTTTCATATTTCCCCATTTCACATAATTATATCATAAAATGGATGGGAGTGAATAATATTCCCAAATTCTGAACTTAAGGATCTTGATGTTAGCATCTTCATCAAAACAGTATACCTAGGCTGAGGTGGTGGCTCATTCCTCACTAGCCTCACTAGCACTTCATTCATACCTGTGCTTCCCGCCCTCCATGACAACACAACTAGAGAGCACAGATCCCACTTGACAGGTAAGAAAGTAGGCTCAGAGACCCCACAGTGGGAAGTGCAGAGCCCCCACCCCAAGGTGAGCTCTCCCTAGCCTGCTGCTGTAGGGGGAGCAAGCAGATCTCAGAAGCCAAGATGGAGGATCACCTGGGCTCAGGAGTTTGAGACCAGCTTGAGCAAGAGTGAGACCCCATATCTACCAAAAAGAAAGACAAGAAAGGAAGAGAGAAAGAGAGAGAAAGAAAGAAAGGAGAGAGAGAGAGAGAGAGAGAGAGAGAGAGGAAGGAAGGAAGGAAGGAAGGAAGGAAGGAAGGAAGGAAGGAAGGAAGGAAGGAAGGAAAGAAGGAGAGAGAAAGAAAGAGAAAGAGAGAGAGAAAGAAGGAAGGAAAGGGAGAGAGAGAGAGAAAGACCCTTATGTGGTGACACTCACAAGTAGTCCCAGCTACTCCAGTGGCTGAGGCAGGAGAAACGCTTGAACCCAGGAGTTTGAGGTTGCTGTGAGCTACGATGATGCCAGTGCACTCAAGACTGCACAACAGAGTGAAATGCTTTTTCAAAACCAAAAACAAAAACAACAAAAGAAAAACATCTCATCTGAGCGCTGCATATGTGCCAGTAGTTTTTACATCAACCGATTTGGTGGCCTTCGCATGAGTGACACAAGCAGTAGTTGTAATAGTAGCAGCAAATGTCTGGGTCTGCACAGGGCTGGTGCCTCACTAGCACTTCATTCATACCTGTGCTTCCCGCCCTCCATGACAACATGACTAGAGAGCACAGATCCCACTTGACAGGTAAGAAAGTAGGCTCAGAGACCCCACAGTGGGAAGTGCAGAGCCCCCACCCCAAGATGAGCTCTCCCCAGCCTGCTGCTGTAGGGGGAGCAAGCAGATCTCAGAAAGGGCCACAAGAATGGGATTCTGTGTCCCAAAGTGCTTGTCTAGGACGCAGGGAAGTTGAGTAGTGGGAGAATAGGAAATCTGACCACCTGACAGGCAGCCAGCTCCTGAACCCCATCCAATCCTTTAAGGAGGCACGAGCTCAGAGAAAGCGTATCCTGAGGGACATTTCTAAAGTGGCAGGAGAGGCACGGTGCAGATGGACACAGCGCAGGGGGGCACAGCACTGAGCAAGTGTCTGGGCCTGAGGAGCTGTGAGGATGGAGCCGCAGGGCTGGGTCCCTTCTTTTGATCTGAAAGATGTTTTATGTATTTATTTTTTTATTTAGTGTTCTCTGGCTGATAGTCTTTTCTCTTCACCAGCCAGCCTTACACAAGGAGACAGTATAGAAAAAGTATTTATATCAAACCCATGTTTTTAATCCAATCTTTGTAATTTGGAATTCCATCGTTGCCAATGAATAGCTAGGCCTGGTGCACTTTCCGATGAGTCCTTGTTCAAGGTGCAAATGCTGTATCTCTATCGTGTTTGATAGAACACAGAGGAGAGAGAGGCAAGAGGTGAGGAGAAAGGGTGACTGGTGGGAACTCACCTAATGGCCCAATGTGCCTGTGTCAGCACATCCCCCTAGGTGATGGGCTCTACTACAACTTGAACTTTACTTTAGAAACAAAAAGAACGTAACCTAAACATTGGAGCTACCTAACCGCATTCCTTTTACCCCCATCTCAGCCCCTCACCACCTCATCCTGGACCACTACCATGCCCTGTACCCGGCTTATCTCTGCTTGGTTTCCTGCCCTTAACTCATTCCCTTATTCATTCATTCCTTTCCTACCCAGGGATCCATAAATTTTCAGTCTGAATGTGGCCATATAACAGATAATGTGTCCACCATGTATCATGTATGGTGTTATGTACTTTAATAGTCATAATCATATTTAATAATTGAGCTAAATATTAGTAATCCCCTCAATTACATGGCTGACACTAAGTCCAGCAATATTTTTGTTGCAACATACAGAGACATAATTCTGAAATGAGATTAAACTCAAATTTCCTAATTTGAACTGTATCATATAAGAAATTCCCTGCTTTGTCACAGTCCATTGCAGAAGAATCTAGTAGGAAAAGCAAACATACAAACGACAAATCCATTAATTCCAAGAAGATGTACATAGGGCAATTAGTTGTTAGAGGGGATAATTGTCTAGAGTGGGTTGAATTGTCCCGCAACCAAAAATGTTATACCCAAGTTCTTACTTTCTCTACTTATGAGTGTGATCTTACTGGTAGATAAGGTCTCTGCACATAAAATCGAGAATCTAGAGATCATACCCGGATTTAAGGTAGATTTTTTCGATCCAATGACTGATATTCTTGTAGGAAATGAAAGAGGAAGAGAGTTGGGACCAGAGAAACAGAGCAAGTTGGAGGCCGAGATTGAGAACAATCATGAACCTAGAAGTACAAAGCATTGCGAGGCAGCCACCGAAGGTGGGAAAGAGGCACTTCGTGGATACTGCCTCAGAGCCTGCAGGAGGAACTAACCCAGCCAACACCTTGATTTCAGACTTCTGGATTTCAAAACCATGAGAGAATAAATTTCTGTTGTTTTAGGTCACACAGTTTGTGGCCATTTGTTATGGCAGCCTTAGGAAACTAGCACATTATCAGACATCTGGTTCTCTGTCCTCGGGGACTCTCTATCTGATAAGATAATGACAGTGATTGTAGAGCTCTGGAAGCAGAAGACAGCCATTCTCTCTGACCCTGTGTTTCTGTTTCTGCCATTAATACTGGCACCCCAGACTGTGCTAAAGGGTGTGAGGCAGGGTGATCTTATTCTTGTGACTGTCTGTGTGGTCCTTTTGCAAATCCAGTTTTTCCTGCGGGTGGCTTTGTTAGGTGTACAAAGTATTCAATGAATACCACTACTCTTTTCCTACTAGTATGATATTAACATAAATTGAAAAATAAGGTTAATTATAAGACATAAAACAAAATAAGGCCATTATTCCTGAGGAAGTCTACTACGCTGGAGGATGCAGAGCTTGGTTTGTGTGGAGACAAATCGGCCTGCAGAGCTGAACAGGGGTGTCCACACAGTACAGGGTCAGGTGAGATACCCCCGGCTCCCGCAGGTGGAGAGGGGCAACCTTCTCCCTCTGAGCTCTTCCCGGAGCACAGCGGGAGCAGACACAGGCCACACTACTTCAGTCTCTGGACCCCAGTGGGCCTCACCTCCTCCCCCGGGACAGCAAGGGAAGGGTGGTGAAGGGCCAGGGGGGCCTGATGGATGAAGCTATCTCACCAAGGAAGAAAAAGGCATATCTCGCTATAAAGTTACCAGGTCTGCACTGGAGAAGAATAAGTCACAGAAGCACGGAGTGACCTTTCCCAGGACAGCTTTCCCAGTAATTTAGATAATTAAAGCATGCTACAGGGCTGCGAGGATAAACGATCCATTGAGCGAAGAGTCAGTCATTTTCTGCTCTGTCTCCGCGCAGTTTTACCCCTCTCTTTACAGTAGGCCTTTGCAGACAGCACTGCAACTATTGATTTAGATGTCTGACTTCCCCGTTAGACTGTGAAAACAAGAACAGTTACCTATTTTATTGATCTCTATATACAGTATTCTTAAACCCACCACACAATTTTGCAATTCTTTCCTTCACTTAAACCCTATCCCTCTCGCTGAATTATTAGCTCCACACAACTTCCTCTGCGCCATCTGAACACCTATAGCAGTGATCAATAAGGGTTGATTGACATCTTGTTTGCTGACGGTGTCTTCACTGTTACATGGAGTTTCTGAGCAGACTCCCACGTGCATTTTTATTATATTTTGCAGCTCACTGCTAAGACACCGAAAGCAGACTCCTGGAAATTAAAGAGTAATGTGGCCAAGAATGTTTGAAACCTCTAATTTAAATCATAAAATATTAGCATAAGAAAATACAAACATAATAGAAGTGATCACATGATATATAAGAAAAATATATAACACTGGGATAGGTGGCTCAGTGTAGCTTGAAAAGGGGGCTAAAGAATATCTTAGAAAATAATGAAAATGTTATTAAGTAAAAATGGTCAAACTGGGGTTTATTAATTCACTAAAATCCACTGATGACCAAAGTATTTTGAGAACATCAGCATAGGCGAGACAGGTTGAGATGAGGTGGCCTCTAAGAGGTCCTCTTTATATACAGGTTGGTCTGATACAAACTATTCATTCACTCACGCATTCTCTCATTCACTCATTCGCAAACACGGAACTGAAATTGTCCCCCTATGGGGCAACTGGGCATGCAGTTTTCTGTCCTCTGAGCATTTATTAGGGATGTCTACTTTCTCCCCACTTTGCCTCTTCTATTGTATCATTTCTTCCCAGTCACAAAGAACTGATGACTTAGTCTCACTTCAGTTCTTACTATTCCTGTTGTTCACTAAATCATTGTTAACCCTGAGGACATTTTAAAAGGTTTCCATCTGATTCTTCAACTCCTTCAAGATATTTATTTTTATTAAAAAATAGAAAGTTTGCTTTCATAAAAGATTATATCCTTAATAATATTACTTTTAAATAGATGAAGATAAAATTCCTCAGTTTGTATACTATTAAATTCACCAATTGCAGAATAGCCTGAATGATATTATCATTTTATTAAGTTTAATAAGAATCAAATTCACCAATATCTTCCAAAGTATTATTCTCCATTAAACGTATTTTAAAATTTTAACTAGAGTCTAAATGTATATTGCTGTATTTCTATTTTTCATGCTCCCATTTGTTTGATTCCCCATCAAAGTATCCAGAATTTTTATTTCTGAATATCACAAAGGCAATAATTTTCTGACAACAATAAAGACTTGAAGAGACATGGAGACATTTTTTAATACTGAAGTACATCTTTTTAATTTGACAAAATTTTAGCTGTCAGGGTGGGTTTTCCTCCTAGAATCATCCTTTGGGAATTTAATAGGAGAACACTTAAAAACACTTCAGACTTGATTGTATAGTAGGAGACAGTTACGTGCTGAAGTGAAAGGAAGCCTTGGAGATCTGGGGTAACTGAAATACAGCATTTATGAATGCAGTGGGCTCTTTCCCTGCGTATGCTGGCTTTTTCTTCTACTGTCACATCTCTAACCCCAGTTTGGTGGGACTTCCTTTGTGCACAGCTCTGTCCTGGAGTGCATTTTCTTTAGAATTTTTCCTGAGTTGTACTTTACATTTTTTCTTCAAGTTTTTATAATACTTTGATATACTGCTGATATGGAAAAGTATACAGAGAAAAAGTGATTTGCTTCATGAATTTTTGCAAAGTGAACACAACCATGTAAAAATTCATCAAGATCATAGGGAGAATATTAGCAATTCAGAAATCCACTTCCTCCCCTCCCCTGCCCTGGTAACAAATTCTTCTCTAAATAGACCCCATATGGACGTCCAAACCCATATACGCTTTGCCTGTTTTTGAACTTTGTGTAAATGTCTTTGGAGTCTTTTTACCAACATTAGTTTTTACTGAGGTCTTTCATTTTCTGCAAGGTGAAAGTTGTACATTAATAATAACTGCTGTATAATATTTATACTGTGAACATATCACAGTTAATTTATTTACTTTTCAATAATATTTGTTTTCATTTTTTGCCTATCTTATATATGTCTTCTCTGAACAATCTCTGATAACTAATGATGGTGAAGTTTGAGGCATTTGTCAGTGTCTGCTCCACATTTTTGTCCATTTTTATTACTTATACATACTGGCAAATATTTTTATACTGAGCCTTGTATCCTCATTATCTTATTATTTTCTTTTGATAAACAAAAGTTTCTAATTTTAATATGAAACAAGTTATTAATTTTCTTTTATAGCTAGTACTTTTCATTTCTACTTAAGAAATCTTTGCCAAGACTAATATCACAAAGATATTTATTCCTTTAAGTTCTCTAAAAGTTCTACATTTAGAACTGCAATCTATTTGGAATGGATGATCTTTGTGTATTTGGTACAGGACAGGGGTCAGGACTGCTGTCTTTCCAGGTGGATGCTCAATTAACCCACACACAGTTAATTGAAAAGAACATTATTTTTCCATTACACTTCAACATTAAGTGTATTGGCCATAAAGCCAGTATTCCTATACTGAAGAATGTTTTCCTAGAATCTTTATTGAGAAATCCTACTTGTCTGTGCCAGTATCACACAGTCTTAAACACTGTAACTTTAAAAACTATGTGCTTCGCTTCACACTTGTTAGAATGGCTAGTATAGTTTTTTGTTGTTGTTGTTTGTTTGTTTTTCACCAGCCAAACTGTTATGTATTCATTTCTTACACTGAAAGTAGCTTCAATGACGTCCTTGGCCTGAGGCTCTTTGCCTTACTTCTTAACTACTATACAACTGTGACCAAGCACCTTACAGGGTTTCCCCTCTCTGTCAATTTTACAAAGACCCACCCATTCCCCTAGTTTTCTTGTTGTCATTAACCTTAATTAGGTTGATTTGATGTGCAGCCCAAAGGGCCTCCACCAACTTGACATGCATAGGTACATCACGGCTGGATACACATACACACAAATGGGCTTGGCGCCTGCCTAAGGCTTTGGCAGCTTCACAAATTCCACTTGCAAGTCCCTGGCGGATGCAGGTGGTCTTCAGCACCTCTTGTAATGCAGCATTAACGTCCATTAAGCCTCCAGCAGCAATGCCTTCTTACACCATGGCGGTGGGTTACCTGTGAAGCTGAATCTTGAACCTACCCAAGCCTCTGCTTCTGCCACACTCAGAGATGGCAGCAAAAGAGCAGGATAGCTAGTCATAAAAAAAGAAAAGGAAAAGAAAATGAAACAAATGACAGTGAGAAGACAGAGAAACTGGAACCCTTTTGCACTGTTTGTAGGATTGTAAAATGGTATGAGTCCCTGTGGGAAACATTATGGTTGTTCCCAAAACAATTAAAAATAGAACTACCACATGATTCAGAAGTTCACTCCTGGATATAAATACAAAAGAACTGAAGTAGAGTCTTGAGGGATATTTGCACACTCATGTTCATGCCAAGAGGCAGACACAACCCAAATTTCCATCAATGGACTAATGGAATTCAGTGTGAACATATAAGGGAGCAATATTCTTCCTTCAATAGGAAAGAAATTCTGTCGTATGCTACAGTATGGCTGAACCTTGAGGACATTGTGCTGAGTGAAATAAGCCAGGAACAAAAATACAACTACCCCATAACTCCACTTATAAGAGGTATCCAAAGTAGTCAAGTTCAGAAAGACAGAAGTAAAATGATAATCACCAGGGAGTGGTGAAAAGGGAGAAAAGGAAATTTTTTTTTAATTTAATGGGTATAGATTTTCAGATTTCTAAGATCAAAATGTTCCAGAGATCTGTTTCTCAACAACATGAATATACATAACAAACGTTACTGAACTGCAAATAAAAATGATTGAGATTATAATTTTATGTTATTTCTCTTTTTAACCACAACAAACATTTTTAGAAATTACATGATATGGTGAATTTCTGTCTCTTCAACATTGTCTTGGCTACTTTAAACCCTGTAAATTTCCATGCATTTTAAAATTAACTTATATATTTCTACTGGGAATTTGGTTGAATTGACTTTACTGATTTCATTGATCAACATGAAATTGAAAACAAAAGGATTACACAACAGATCAATAAATCAAAAAGTTGGTTTTTTGAAAAGATCAATAAAATAGATAAACCTTTAGCTAACCTAACCAGTAATAAAAGAGTAAAATCTCTAATTTCTCAATCAGAAATGACAAATACAAAATAACAACAACAGACTCCTCAGTAATTCACAAAATCCTTAATGAATATTACAAGAAATTATATTCTCAGAAGTATGAAAATCTGAAGGAAATAGCATGCCACCTTCCTAGACTTAGCCTGAATGAAGTGGAAATGTTGAACAGGCCTATATCAAGTTCTGAAATAGCATCAACCATACAAAATCTCCCTAAAAAGAAAAGCCCAGACCAGATGGCTTCACATCAGAATTCTACCAAACCTTTAAAGAGAAACTAGTACCTATATTAATTAACCTTTTCCAAAATATAGAAAAATAAGAAATTACTCAACACATTCTGTGAAGCAAAGATCACCTTGATCCCCAAAACCAGGAAAAGACCCAACAAGAAAAGAAAATTACAGACCAATATCTCTAATGAATATTGATGCAAAAATATTCAATAAAATCCTAGCAAACAGAATCCAGCAACACATCAAACAAATTATACACCATGACCAAGTGGGTTTTATCCCAAGGTCTCAAGGTTGGTTCAAAATACAGAAATCTATAAATATAATTAAACAAAATAAAAAACAAATACCATATGATTCTCTCAATTGATGCAGAAAAAGCTTTTGATAATATTCAGCATCCCTTCATGATCAGAACACTTAAGAAAATTGGCATAGAAGGGACATTTCTTAAACTGATAGAGGCCATCTACAGCAAACCCACAGATAGTATCATATAGAATGGAGTTAAATCAAAATTGTTTGTACTCAGATCAGGAACTGGGCAAGGTTGCCCACTGTCTCCACTGCTTTTTAACATTGTAATGTAAGTGTTAGCCATTGCAATCAGACAAAAAAAGGTGATCAACAGTATCCATATAGGGTCACAGGAGGTCAAAATTTCACTCTTCAAGATGATATGATTGTATATCTGGAAAACCCCAGGGGTTCAACTACAAAACTCTTAGACATGATCAAGGAATACAGCCGTGTCTCAGGTTACAAAATCAATACTCACAAATCTGTAGCCTTTATATATACCAACAATAATCAAGCTGAAAAAACAGTTAAGGATTTTATTCCTTTTACAGTAGTGCCAAAGAAGATGAAATATTTGGGATTTTACCTAACAAAGGAAATGAAAGATCTTTATAAATAGAACTATGAAATTCTAAGAAAAGAAATAGCTAAAGATGTTAACAAAAGGAAAAACATACCATGCTTATGGCTGGCAAGAATCAACATTGTTAAAATCTTCATACTGCCCAAAGCAATATACAATTTTAAAGCAATCCCTATTAAAGCACCATGATCGTACTTTAAATTTCTCAAAAAAATAATCTTTCATATTATATGGAATCATAAAAAACCTTGAATAGCCAGGACATTTCTCAGAAATAAAATCAAAGCAGGAGGAATTATGCTACCAGACCTCAGACTATACCATAAATCAATAGTGATCAAAACAGCATGGTACTGGTGCAAAAACAGAGAGGTAGATATATGGAACAGAATAGAGAACCAAGGGATGAACCCAGCTACTTACCATACCATCATTTGATTGATCAGCCAATCAAAAACATTCAGTGGGCAAAAGTCTCCCTATTCAACAAATAGTGCTGGGTGAACTGGCTGGTGATCTGTAGAAGACTGAAACTGGACCCACACCTTTCACCATTAACCAAGATAGACTCTCACTGGATTGAAGATTTAAACTTAAGACATGAAACTATAAAAATACTAGAAGAAAGTGCAGGGAAAACACTTGAAGAAATCGACCTGGGAGAATATTTCATGAGGAAGATCCCCAGGGCAATTGAAGCAACATCACAAATACATTACTGGGTTCTGATCAAACTGGAAAGCTTCTGTACAGACAAATGTAGTACGTAAAACAAGCAGACAGTCCCCAGAATGGGAGAAGATATTTGCAGGTTATGTCTCTGACAAAGGTTTAATAACCAGAATCCACAGAGAACTCAAACATATTAGCAAGAAAAGAACAAGTGATCCCAACTTATTGTGGACAAGGGACTTGAAGAGCAACTTCTCTGAAGAAGACAGGCGCACAGCCTACAGACATACGACAAAATGTTCATCATCCTTAATCATCAGAGAAATGTAAATCAAAACCACTTTGAGATATCATCTAACTCCAGTAAGATTAGCCCATATCACAAAATCCCAAAACCATAGATGTTGGCATGGATGTGGAGTAAAGGGAACATTTCTGCACTGTTGGTGGGAATGCAAACACATTCCTTTTGGAAAGATGTTTGGAGATCACTTTGGGATCTAAAAATAGATCTGCCATTCAATCCTGCAATTCTTCTACTAGGTATACATCCAGAAGACCAAAAATCACTTTATAATGAAGATATCTGCAGCAGAATGTTTACTGAAGCCCAATTCATAATTGCCAAGTCATGGAAGAAGCCCAGATGCCCACTGACACATGAATGGATTAATACATTGTGGTATATATACACCACAAAATATTATGCAGTCTTAAAAAAGAAGGAGACTTTACCTCCTTTATGTTTACATGGATGGAGCCAGAACATATTCTTCTTAGCAAAGTATCAAGAATGGAAGAAAAAGTATCCAATGTACTCAGCCCTACGATGAAACCAATTTATAAACATCCACACTTCCATATGAATGCCATAACTCAACTACAGCTCAAGATGAAGGGGAAAGATGAGGAGGAGGGGAGAGGGAAGGATGGGTGGCGGGAGAGTAATTGGTGGGACCACACCTATGGTGCATCTTACAAAGGTATAGGTTAAATCTACTACGCGTAGAATATAAATGTCTTAACAGAATAAATAACTAAGAAATTCAGTGAAGGCTATGTTAACCAGTTTCATGAAAGTATTTCAAATTGGTTATAAAATAAGCACATTGTACCCCATAATTAATGTACACAGCTATAATTTAATTTAAAAAAATTAATAATAAATGTAAACAAACAAAATACAGGCAGTCCCTGGTTTTCAAATATCTGACTTGGGTACAACTCTCAGTAGTGACAGGAGGATATCACAGTAAGTCCCCAAGTTACCAACATCTGACTGATATACAACTCACATTCACACTTACAAATGGAGGCTGTTATAGTAATTGGTAAATATATCTGTTCCAACTTACATACACATTCAACTTAAGAAGAAACCTACAGGATACAGAGCATATTTCATTTGTAACCCAGGGACTGCCTCATATGAACAGTGATTATCTGGATCTAATACCATGATGAATTTTTTGGTGAAATATTTCTACTTTTTGCAATAATATGTATTACTTTTGTAAATGGAAAATAAAAATAGCAATAGTGAAACCAGCATTAGAGCAGAAATTCAAGGGTTTTCTTTTGACCTATTATAATAAAATCCTCTAAAATAACATAGGAATTCATATTGTTGTGTAAGTGTATCTCATTCTTAAGAAAGAAATGAGGACCAGACATGGTGGCTCACGCCTGAAATCCCAGCACTTGGGAGGCTGAGGTGGGTAAATTGCCT
>CAUYRH010035139.1:0-15628 GCA_963574655.1 Perodicticus potto | reverse complement strand
TTTTTTTTTTGAGACAGAGCCTCAAGCTGTCACCCTGGATAAAGTGCCGTGGCATCACAGCTCACAGCAACCTCCAATTCCTGGGCTCAAGTGAGTCTCTTGCCTCTGCCTCCCAAGTAGCTGGGACTACAGGCGCCCGCCAGAATGCCTGGCCATTTTTTTTTTTTTGGTTGCAGCCGTCATTGTTGTTTGGCGGGCCCGGGCTGGATTCAAACCCGCCAGCTCAGGTGTATGTGGCTGGTGCCTTAGCCAGTTGAGCCACAGGTGCAGAGCCTTTTTTTTTTTTTTTTTTTGTTGGAGCTTTGGAAAATTTTTAATACCGTCTGAGCACTAAGTAAAAGGAAAATTCTCTTAAATGGAAAAGGAGGGCTGTTAATGTAGGGAAAAAAAGGTTTTAAAACATACTATATATAAGGCCTGACAATTAAGTTCACAAACTCTTCCTAGAAAAAGTGTTACATACCTCATTACCGAGTATAACTAGGGTCACCTTCAAAGTACTTCCCTTAGGAAGCTATGCACCAATGCCAGGGGCTAGCCAACCTTTCCAAACAATTCAGATACTCTTTTTCTGGAATGCTGCCATTGTATTACCCTTGATGTCTTGAATGTCATCAAAATGTCTTCCTTTCAATATTATCGTTATCTTCAGGCCAATAAAAAAGTCACTGGGGGCCAGAGAAGGGGAGCAGGCATGGTGTTCAGTTATTTGTTTACTGGCTAAAAACTCCCTCACAGACAGTTCCATGTGAGCTGCTACACTGTCATATGCAACAGTCACACCTTGCTCACGCCAAGGTTGCCGGTTAAGATCTTCCTCTTTTGGCTCAGTGCCTGTGGCTCAAGTGGCTAAGGCGCCAGCCACAAACACCTGACCTGGCAGGTTCAAATCCAGCCCGGGCCTGCCAGAGGCAGGAGAAATCGCTTGAGCCCAGGAGTTGGAGGTTGCTGTGAGCTGTGATGCCACAGCACTCTATCCAGGGTGACAGCTTGAGGCTCTAAAATAAAAAAAGATTTTCCTGTTTCTCTATTGATGTTTACTTGGTCTGCCATGCTTCTCATAGTCAACCAATAACACTGATGTACAATTTGACAAATTTTTGCCATGTTTTCTTCAGTTTTGCTCATTACTGGCTGCTCTGACATCGCTTCATCAATGATGTCTCTGGGACATTTCATTTCTCCCATAAGAAAAACATATCATCCATTTGTACACTGTCGTTTTTTTTTTTGTTTGTTTGTTTGTTTGTTTTTTTGAGACAGAGCCTCAAGCTGTCACCCTGGATAGAGTGCTGTGGCATCACAGCTCACAGCAACCTCCAATTCCTGGGCTCAAGCGAGCCTCTTTGCCTCCCAAGTACCTGGGACTACAGGCGCCCACCACAACGCCTGGCCATTTTTTGGTTGCAGCCACCATTGTTGTTTGGCGGGCCCAGGCTGGATTCGAACCCGCCAGCTCAGGTGTACGTGGCTGGCACCTTAGCCCACTGAGCCACAGGCGCTGAGCCCACTGCCATTTTCTTCATGGCCTTAGCCCTATAAACTTGGACTAATAGGCGTGGCATCCATAGCTCAGTGAGTAGGGCACCAGCTACATACACTGAAGGTGGCAGGTTCGAGCCCAGACCTGCTAAATGACGACTACTGCAACCAAAAAAAAAAAAAAAAGAAAAACATGGCCGGGTGTTGTGGCAGGTGCCTATGGTCCCAGCTACTCAGGAGGCTGAGGCAAGAGAATCACTTGAGCCCAAAAGTTTGAGGTTGCTGTGAGCAGTGATGCATGGCAGTCTTCTGAGGGCAACATAGTGAGACTCTGACTCAAAAAAAAAACTTGGACTAACATATCCCTGATTTCACTTCCACTTTTGCCAAATTTAACAAGAAACTTACAGATGTCTGTTCTTTGATCTAATTCAAGCTCCGAAATTTTCAAGACAGCACACAAAAACACACAACAATGAACACCACTCAGCAAGATACCACCACACATCAACACAAACACAACTATTAGACACTGATAGAGCAAGGTTATGAAACCTTACGGAGTAGTTTGTACAGTGCTGCCAACGTAAACACATAAAGTATGCAAACCTGTTAGATCTAATATGTTCACCCTACAAACTAGCAATTCCAATGTTCACTTTGGCAATACATCTACAAACCAGTAATCCTACTTTTAACTACTTACCTTCCCCAACCAAAAAAAAAAAAATTTGCATATGAATGTTCCTACCAGATCTATTCACAATTACCAAAAACTAAAAACTCAAATACCTATCGACTAGTAAATGGATAATAAATTGCAATATACACATAAAACATAGTATTGAGTAATAAAATGAAGAAACCTTCTATTACTTCTACTTACTAGTAGTGATTATACAACTGTATATACCTGTCAGAGGTCAGAGAACTATATACTTCAATTTGGTAAATTTGATTGTATGTAAAGTATACCCAAATAAAGCTAATTTTAAATATGAAAACTAAAGACAACTTTGCACAGTTTGATCTTATTTTAGGTAAAATACCTATATACTTTTATGTGTATATGTATAAATTTTGTTAAATAGAAAGATGCACAGAAAAAGTTCCAGAAAGATATATCAAGGTATTGATAGTAGTAATCACAGGGCATCTGTAATGTTGTGGGGTTTTGGGGGAGGGAAGTTTGCTTGTCTTACATTATCTTGTTTGTTTGGAGACAGAATCTCACTACGTCACCCTCAGTACAGTGCCATAGCATCACAGCTCACAGCAACCTCAAACTCTTGGGCTTAAGCAATTCTCTTGCCTCAGCCTCTCAAGTAGCTGGGACTACAGGAACCCATCACAATGCCCGGCTATTTTTTGTTGCCGTTATCATTGTTGTTTAGGTGGCCCAGACCAAGTTCCAACCCACCACCCTTGGTGTACGTGGTTGGCGCCAATCCACGTTTTCTAATTTTTTACAATGCATACATGTAGCTTCTATAACAATAAAAAGATTTCATTAAAATAAAGATCAACTTTATTTTAAAAAAGAAATTTTTTATATAAATGTCTGTGGGTTATCAATTTGTGGGTTGGGGGTTATAAATTTAATTACACTTGTAATTTTGGAGGTAAATTTTCAATCACTGAAATAGTTACAGAATAATTTTCTTGTGTTAGTAGAGAATGTACACTCAATGAATGTTCATAGTATCACATTAGTATCATATTGTGCCTCTAGTTTCTCCCCTTACAAAATAATAATCCATCCCTGCTCCTAAAGAGACACCAAAATGAAAGTACTAAGTTGAAGTTCAAATATCAGGTATTCTAACACAGTTTTTTTAAAAATAGCAATTATTCAAAGGAGGCAATAATTCCAATCACCAATTTTAATGAAAAAATATTGCTTCTACTCTTAGGAGAAAAGCAGTGAAAGAAGAGCACACTAAATAAAAAACATGAGATAAAAAACAAACAGCTTTGAATCACACTTTTATTATTTTTAATAATACTTTAAAGTAACATTGTCAAATATTCTACATAGCAGCCTAGATTGCACAATCTTTCAGAACACAATTATGCAGTATAAAAGACATCTTCTTTCACTGTTCCTCCAGCACTCACACTGATTTCTTAGGCTACAGAAAAATGAGAGGAACAGGAAGAAGGCATGGGGTTTCTGTGGTTTTTTTCTTTATGGTTTGTGGTGGTGGTGTTGTTTTTTTAATAGCCTGCAGTTTGAGAGTTTTTTATTTTTCTTGGTTTTGGTTATTTTTGGTTTTGTTTCCTTTTTGGCTTTTAGCTTGCTTTTAACTGGAGTTAATTAATAGAAGATAAACAACAAATATCAAATCGCTACCACATGGAGGCATTGTTCTAAATACCTACATTCTCTTTAACAATTCTTTGAGAAGGATACTACTGTCAGTTATACATATGAGACACTGACATAGTGTTCAGTATACTGAAAAGTTAAGATTGTCAAAGCTCACATAACTAGTAAGTAGTGGAGCCAAAACATAGACATATGAACTTAGATCTGCATTAAAGTCAATACTTAAACTTTCAAAGATCATTCTTCATTAATTGTGGGGGGAACGATAAATTTTTTTTTTAATAAATTTTTTTTGAGACAGAGTCTCAAGCTATCGCCCTGGGTAGAGTACCGTGACATCACAGCCCACAGCAACCTCAAACTCTTAGGCTTAAGCAATTCTCTTGCCTTAGCCTCCCAAGTAGCTGGGACTACAGGCGCCCGCCACAATGCCTGGCTATTTTATTGTTGTTGTTGTTGTTGCAATTGTCATTATTGCTAGTTAGCTGGCCTAGGCCGGCTTCAAACCAGCCAGCCTCGGTGTATGTGGCCGGTGCCCTACCCAGTGAGCCACGGGAGCCGCCTGTGGGGGGTAAATTTTAAAAGAAAAAATTAGCACAGACAACCACTAACTGATGAATTCAAACAACATATCAACAAATCAACTATTTCCAGCAATGAATATGAAATAAAATTTTAAAAATCCATGTATAATAGCATCAAATAGAATAAAATACTTAGAAAAGATAATTTTAATCATATGACATGCATGCTGAAAACTACAAAACATCATCAAAAGAAAAGATTAAACACGATCACCTTAAAAATTCCAGTTATCTTTTTTGCAGAAATTTGTATGTTGATCCTAAAATCCATATGGATATATAAGGAACCCAGAATAGCCAAATGGTCTTTAAAAAGAACAAAAAGAGGGCCAGGCTAAATGGCTCACACCTGTAATCCTAACACTTTGGGAGGCTGAGGCAAGTGGATTGCTTGAGCCCAGGATTTCTAGACTAGCCTGAGCAACACCAAGAGCCCATCTCTACTAAAAAGAGAAAAATGAGCTGCGCTGTTATGGAAGGCTCCTATACTACCAGCTACTTGGGAAGCTAAGGCAAGAGGATTGCTTAAGCCCAGGAGTTGAGGTTGCTGTGAGCTATAATTCCATAGTACTCAACCCAGGGTGACATTACTGAGCTACAGTAATCAAAAGTAGTACTGCCTTACAGACAAACATATAGATCAAGAGAATAGAATTCTAAGTCCAAAAATAAAACATCAAATACACTCAACTGAGTGTGAGAAACCATTCATTTGGGGAAAAGAACAATCTTTTCCATACATAATGCTGGAAGAACTGGATATCTACATACAAAATAAAAAATCTGGCCCACTACCTCACACAACACACAAAAATTAACTGAAATGGATCAACAGTCTACAAACAAGGGCTAAAATCATAAAGCTCTTAGATAGGGGCAAATCTTCATGACCTTGGATTTGGTAATGGATTCTTAGATATGATACCAAAAGCATGAGCAATAAAAGAAAAAATACATACACTGGACTTTATCAAAATTAAAAACTCTTTTGGCATCAAAGGACAGTATTAGGCAGTGGCTAACACCTATTATCCCAGCACTTTGAGAGGTAAGAATGGGAAGATCACTTGAGGCCAGGAGTTGAAGACCAGCCTGGAAAATGGAGCAAGACATGTCTCTACAAAAACCAGAAAAAATTAGCCAGATGTGGTGGTGTACACCAGTAGTCATAATTACTTGGGTAGCTGAAGCAAGAGGATAGGGAAGAGTTATCATCTCACCACTATATTCCAGCCTGAGTAACAGAGCTAGAACCTGTCTGGAAAAAAACAAAAAAAAAGGAAGGTAAGGGAGGGGAAAGGAGAGTAAGAGAGGGGATGGGAAGAAAGTAATAAGAGAAAGAAGAAAAGAAAGAAAAGAAAAAATCAAAAAAAGTAAAAAGACAACCACAATATGGGAAAAATATTTGCAAATCACATCTGATACGGGTTTAATATCCAGATATTTAAAGAACTACAGCTCAATAATAAAGACAAATGACTCAATATAAAAATGGGCAAAAAAATGAACAAAGGATTTGAATAGACATTTATTCAAAGAAGATACACAAAGAGCAAATAAGCACAAGAAAACATGGCCAACATCATTAGTCGTCAGAGAAATAAAAAGCAAAACCACAATGAAATACCACTTCACACTTAATAAGATGGTTAAAGTTTAAAGGTAGACAACTGGCCAAGAAGTAGAAACAGTGGAACCTTCATACTTTGCTAGTAGAGATGTAAAATTGCGCAGCACCTTAGAACATAGTTTGGGGGTGGTGCTTGAGACGCAGTGGGTTGGGCGCCAGCCCCATATACGGAGGGTAGCAGGTTCAAACCTGACCCTGGCCAAACTGCAACAAAAAAGTAGCCAGGAGTTGTGGTAAGTGCCTGTAGTCCCAGCTAATCGGGAAGCTGAGGTAAGAGAAACGCCTAAACCCAGGAGTTGGAAGTTGCTGTGAGCTGTGTGACGCCACGGCACTCTACCGAGGGCGATAAAGTAAGACTCACACTGCTTACAGTGTGTGTGTATGTTTTTGGCACCCTCTGCATTTTGTCCAGTGAACAAGTCCTACTGAAATGAAACCAACTAAATGAAATTTAACTTAATGAAAAAAAGGCCCCTAAAATATTAAATAATTTTAAAACCAGTCTATTTTAGCATTGGCTCTGGACTAATCATAAATCTCACTTTTGCAATTTCAAAATATCCCATAAAGACTACCAATGCTTAGTTTTAAGCAAATTGCTAACTTTCCTGAGTAAACAGTAATTAAGATTTGCTTTCATAGCTCTCTGGGAGGCCAGGACACTCTGCTGTCAGGAGTTCCAGACCGGCCTAATTAAGAGGAAGATCCCCCCCATCTCTAAAAATAAAACGGAAGTGGTGGCTGGCTCCTATAGTCCTAGCTACTCGGCAGGCTGAGGATCCCTGAGCCCAAGAGTTTGTGGTTGCTGTGAGATACGATGCCAGGGAACTCTACCCAGGGCAACAAAGTGAGTGAGACTCTGTCTCAAAAAACAAAAAAAAAATCCTTTCCTGAAAATGTAAATATTTACCTGCCTCAAAGGCAAACAAAATCCTCTACATCTGGTGTTCCCAAAAGATGAAAAGAAAGAAATAAGCACTTTTATTCACAATTTTGTTTCAGAATTAATTTTAACCTAGCTAGGGCACAGTTGTTGGTTTATACTAAGCTACATACTTTCATCTAGAACATACTGAAAACATGGCATTTTAAATAGTCACAAAGCTGGGAACGGAGAAAAATCACACCATATACAGTAAATCTGACAGAGAAATTAATCTCAAACTCTTGAAAACGTCTCAAGAACTCCTTTTTTTGCACATTCACTAGTCATTTAGTCTTCTACAAATATTTACTAATCATCTCCCACGTGGTACCAGGATGCCTCTGTGAGATATAAAAGAACAGGTCCCTGCTCTCAGGCAGCTTAATCTCTACAACAGCTTACTCTCTAGAATGCTTGCCGAACTCCACTGCCCATAACAACTTCAGTTTGTTAAAAAAAATCAAAATCTGGAGCGGCGCCTGTGGCTCAAAGGAGTAGGGTGCTGGCCCCATATGGTGGAGGTGGCGGGTTCAAACCCAGCCCCGGCCAAAAAAAAAAAATCAAAATCTCCGTGGACTTAGGAAAGGGTTTGAAGCCTATATTTTTAATAAATGCTCCGGATTGGAAGGCGCCTGTGGCTTAGTGAGTAGGGAGCCAGCCCATATACGAGAGTGGTGGGTTCGAACTTGGCCCCAGCCAAACTGCAACAACAACAACAAAATAGCCGGGCGTCGTGGCGGGCGCCAATTGCCCCAGCTACTGGAGAGGCTGAGGCAAGAGAATCGCCTAAGCCCAAGAGCTGGAGGTTGCTGTGAGCTGTGACGCCACAGCACTCTACCGAGGGCGACAAAATGAGACTCTGTCTCTTAAAAAATAAATAAATAAATAAATAAATACTGCGGACCACTCATGCGTCCTAGCTCTTTGGGAGCCCGAAAAGGAAAAAAGCTCTAGAGTCCACAACTCAGGGCCATCCACCCTATCCAGCGGGAGCCCCACCTCCAAAGTCCATTTCTTTCAACATTCTTCACCCTGACAGCCCAAACACACCGTGAAGCCGAGGTGGCTGGAAAGCTTTACAAGCCACCGACGGACTTGCTCCCTCCCGAGGACCGACGGCTTACTTTTTACAAGCTCCACCTACGACTGGCAGCACCTAAGCCTCCCAGGGCTGTGCCATCACCTGTCTCCCCATAGATGCCACGCCTGAGGGCCGGGTCCCCAGGGTCCATCGTAAAGGGGCGGGGGCCTTGGGGAGGCGCATCGCACATTAGACGCCGACTGTATAACGCCCCCCGCAAACTCGCGCGCGCGCACGCGTGTACACACACACACACACACACACACTCTCCCTCAGAAACTGAGGCAAGGAGGCAGCGGACCGGCTCTCGTTGCCTAGCGGCTCGCAGCAGGCTCGAACCCAGACCGCGAGGCGGCTTCCGGGAGCTCCTCAGCCGCTGTGGCCCGGCCCGGCTCACACCGACGGAGTTTCACAAAGAAAGTCTCCCGGCCCGAGCCTCTCACGCACTCACCGGCGCCGGCGCCGGCGGCGACTCGGGCTCACGCCGCCTGCGGCTCCGTGCCGGGGTCAGCCCTTGGGTCGGCTCAGGAGCCGGCGGCAGCGACTGCTCCATCCCCACGGGGCCCGGGCCGCGTCAGCCTGGAGCTAACGGTCCCGCCAGCTAGGCGCGCGCGCCGGACCCGCGCGCCATGTTCCCGCCGTGCCGCGCGCCGCCGCGGCAAGCCACACTGCCCCCCGGCCCCCGACCGCGCACGCGCGCCCCCGCGGCTTCTCACTCGCCCCGCGCACGCACGCCGTCGCCGCGCCCCTTCCCCGCGCGTTCCGCCTTGCGCCCTCTGGAACTGGCGGCTCTTCCCGGCTTTGCGCCCACCCCCGCCGCGTCCGTGCGACTTGGAACGAGAGCTCGCCCTTCCCTCCTCAGCACCGCCGCCTGCCGCACTGCGGACCACCCCGGGGCTAGACCCCTCAACCCTTCCCCCACACCACCCCTTTTGCTTCTCCCGAAGGGCGGGGCCGGGGGGCGAAGCTCTGGGCGAGGACAGACTTACCCCTAAGAAGTGCCAGGAAAAGGTTACCACTAACCTTGTGAGATCCCCATCGTGGAGGTGTGCACCAGGTGCGCAAGTGTAGGTTGTACAGTGAATGCCCATGTCCCGGGGAGAGCCAGACAGACTTACTGGAAAACCTGAATTCGAGTTCTGTATCTCCACTACCCCTCGCGTGATTAGTTCCAGGTCTTCCAGGACCTGTTTTCTCTGTAACCTGAGGACTCGATGAAATAATCTAGACAAAGCCTCAGCACTGCGTCTAATATTTACCAGGTAGAGATCAGGAGACAAGACCTCTGGAAGGTTCCGGATAAATCTTCAAGTCCTGCCTCCATCTCTTGAAAATTGGAAAACGTTGTTGGGAAACAAGTCATTTGACCAAGCCAGAAAGCCTTGATTTCTACATGTCCAGTCCAAAGTTGATCCAAGCAATAATTTTAGATGATGCATGTGCAGTCATGCAGCGCTTACCCAGGAGATAGTTCTGAGAAATGCCTCAGGTAATTTCGTTGTCTTAATAACATCCCTGGGTGAACTTAAACATAAATGGGATAGCCTACTACACACACACCTAGGTTACATGGTATAGCTCGTATACTACAACCTGAACAGCAGGTAACTGTATTGAATACTGGCAGCAGTTGTAACACAATGCTAAGCATTTGTGGATCTAAACATAGGAAAGGTACAATAAAAAATACAGTAGGAAAAAAAAAACAGCACACTTGTATAGGGTACTTTCCGTGAATGAAGCTTGCAGGACTGGAAGTTGCTCCGGGTCAGTTTGTGAAGGCTTACACTACACTAAATTAAAAATTATTTTTCTTTCTTCATTAATAAATTAACCTTAGCTTACTGTAACCTTTTTATCTTAAAAACTTTTTAACTTTTGGTGGTGCCTGTAGCTCAGTGAGTAGGGCACCGGTTACATACACCAGGGCTGGTGGATTCGAACCCAGCCCCCACCAGGTAAAGCAACAGTGACAACTGCAACAAAAAAATAACCGGGAATTGTGGCGGGACCTGTAGTCCCAGCTACTTGGGAGGCTGAAGTAAGAGAATCGCTTAAGCCCAAGAGTTTGAGGTTGCTGTTAATTGTGACACTATGGCACTCTACTGAGGGTGACATAGTGAAACTTTGTCTCAAAACAAAAAAACTTTAACTTTTGGATTCTTTTATAATACTTAGTTTAAAACACAAACACATTGTAAAGCTGTATAAAAATATTTTCTTTATATCCTTATACTATAAGCTTTTGTTCTATTTAATTTTTTTTTTAACTTTTTCAACTTTGTTAAAAACCAACACACATGGCTTGGCACCTGTGGCTCAAGCAGCTAAGACGCCAGCCACATACACCTGAGCTGGCAGGTTCGAATCCAGCCCAGGCCCACCAAACAACAATGACGGCTGCAACCAAAAAATAGCCGGTCATTGTGGCAGGCGCCTGTAACCCAGCTACTTGGGAGGCAGAGGCAGGCGAATTGCTTGAGCCCAGGAGTTGGAGGTTGCGGTGAGCTGTGATGCCAATGGCACTCTACCCAGGGTGACAGCTTGAAGCTGTCTAAAAAAAAAAAAAAAAAAACTAACACACAAACACATTAGCCTAGGCCTACAGAGGGTTAGGATCATCAATGTCACTGACTTCCACCTCTATATCTCGTCCCCCTGGGAGGTCTTTATGGGCAATAACATTCTCAGAGGTGTCATCTCCTATAACAATGCCTTCTTCTAGAATACCTCCTGAAGGACCTGAGGCTGTTTTACAGTGAACTTTTTTTAATGAGTAGGAGTATACACTAAAATAATAATGAAAAGCAAAATGTAGGGTGGTGCCTGTGGCTCAGTGAGTAGGGCACCGGCCCCATATACCGAGAGTGGTGGGTTCGAACTCGACCCCGGACAAACTGCAACAAAAAACAGCTGGGCATTGTGGCAGGCGCCTGTGGTCCCAGCTACTCTGGAGGCTGAGGCAAGAGAATTGCCTAAGCCCAAGAGCTGGAGGTTGCTGTGAGCTGTGATGCCACACCACTCTACTGAAGGTGACAAAGTGAGACTCTGTCTCTAAAAAATAAATAAATAAAAAGAAAAAAAAGAAAAGAAAAATGTAGTACATACATAAACCAGTAACACAGTCATTTATTAACAAGTAGTATGTACTGTACATAATTGTATGTGCCATACTTTCATAGTATCAGCAGTACCACAAATACATGAGTAATTCACTGCGCTACCTTGCCTTTATGATGGCTACATCCTTGGATGACAGGAATTTAATTTTTTTTTTTTTTGAGACAGAGTCTCACTCTGTTGCCCTCAGTAAAGTGCCAAAGCATCATCATAGCTCACAGCAACCTCAAACTCTGGGCCTGAAGGGATCCTCTTGCCCTCAGCCTCTTAAGTAGCTGGGACTATAGGCCTAAACCACCTCACCTGGCTAGTTTTTTTTTCTTCCATTTTTAGAAGAAATGAGGTCTCACTCTTGCTCAGGTTGGTCTTGAACTCCTGAGCCCAGGCAATCCACCAATCTCAGCCTCCCAGAGTGTGAATATTACAGACCTGAGCCACCATGCCTGGCTGGAAAACATCATTATTCAGTGAGTGATTATAAGTCCCAGAGCACAATGCCTGGCACACACCAAGCTCTCTGAGGTTCATTGGTGTAATTTCTGTCCTATCCATCCAAGATTCCTCTAAAAGTTTAATGAAAGGGGCTGTGCTCCCAAACCCTGTGGTATAATTAGCAGGGAGTTCATCAAACCATGAGGCTGCAAGGGACTCCCCACATTTTCACTTTCCATTTTCTCCCCCAAACCTCTTTGAAAACCCTAAATTTGGCTGAAAAACAGCGGACAGTGTTTTCCCTACTAAGAAAAGGAATCTTCAGAAGCCTGACTTTTTCACATGGAAGTGGCCAAAAACAAAACAAACAAAAAAAAAACCCTAAGTAAAACAAGGGAATATAACTCATCCCTGATCACATAATCCAAAAGGGCTGGAGTGGTGCTTCACTTCAGACATAGCTACCTGGGTGCTCAGACCACCTCAGTTCTCTCTAACCTCTGAGCGGTTGCTTCCTTCTCTCTGTGATTACTTCACTCTCATACAATTCTTTCCACATAGTGGCCTGAGGAGCCACTCATTGCTCACATCTGCCCCCAAGAAAGCAGGGGCTGCATCCCAATAGTTCTGACCAAAGTCTCAGAGTTGACTTTTATGGGACCCATTTAGGCCACATGCCCCTAGCTAAGCCAATCACCTTAACCAGATTAGCCAAACCTGGCTATACAGAGTCCCTCTAGGAAAGGGTTAGACCCATCCCCTCCAGAAGGACATTGAGAAAATAGGGAATTCAGAGAAGAGGTGCTACCCCCTGAAAAATAGGGATGCAATTACCACAAGAAGCCCTAAGTACAGGGCTGGCCCAAATAAGAAGTACCCACTGCACCATCGCATAGGCAAGCAATGGGTCCACCATGGAACAACTTGACTGCTTCAGAAAAGGGTACAGTTATGGCTCTCCACCTCTGCTCCCACCACCCACCCCAGGCCTGGCATTTGCCAAATATGCTTGGTCAAAAGTAACCCAATGACCCATGTTGCATGTCCCCAAAAGAGCTGAAAAGATGTTACTTCCCTGGCTCAAGAACTTTCTATGACTCCCTCTAGCTACTCCCACCATTGCTGAATCCTTTAGCACATGCCAGACACTTTATGGACTGTCCTCCACTGAATCCTCACAAACAACATACAGGTTGGTACTCTTTCTGCACCCATTTTATAGATAAGGAAACAAAGGCTCAGCAATACAAGGTCACTTACACAAAGCCAAAGTTAGAAAATGCAAAGCTCAAGTTACACAATATTGTTCCCACCATTAATGTGCCACCCAGCTCCATTTGATTTGTTTACGATTCAAAGTCCAGGCCAGGTAACCAGTGGGAGGAGCATTAGGGACCCCTTCAGCTTCCACAGTGAGGGTGCAGACATCCTCATAGCTTTATCATCCTTCTCACTGCTCATAACTTCACAGGATAGGGAAAAGAATTCCTCTAAAAGAAAATTCAAGTGAAGTAGGAAAGGAAGTAGGTGTTAGGAGGCCCCAAATCAGCAGCTGATGTCTCCCACTCCTAAGTGTATTAGTTTCCTATGGCTGTTATAACAGAGAGAGCTAATACCACAAATAGGTGTTTCATAGTTTTATAGGTCAGAAGCCTGAAATCAGTGTCGCTTGGCTGAAGTCAAGTTGTAAAGCACTAGTTGTTTTAGGAGATTCTGAAGAGAAAATCCATTTTCTCCCCTTTCTCAGCTTTTAGTGGCTGCCAGTATTCCTTGGATTGTTGCCTCATCCTCCATTTTCAAAGTACACCACTCCAGCCTCTGCTCAGTGCCATGATCTAAATGTGTCCCCCAAAATTCATATGTTAGAAACTTTTTTTTTTGGCTCAGCGCCTGTGGCTCAGCGGGCTAAGGCGCCAGCCATGTACACCTGAGCTGGCGGGTTCGAATCCAGCCCAGGGGCCCGCTGAACAACAACGACGGCTGCAACCAAAAAATGGCCGGGCGTTGTGGCGGGCGCCTATAGTCCCAGTTACTTGGGAGGTGGAGGCAGGAGACTTGCTTGAGCCCAGGAATTGGAGGTTGCTATGAGCTGTGATGCCACGGCACTCTATCCAGGGTGACAGCTTGAGGCTCTGTCTCAAAAAAAAAAAAAAAAGAAACTTTTTTTTTTTTTAGAAACGGGGTCTCGCTATGTTGCCCAGGCTGGAGTGCAGTGGCTAATCACAGATGCGATCACACTACCGATCAGCACAGGAGTTTTGACCTGCTCTGTTTCCAACCTGGGCTGTTCCCTCCTTAGGCAACCTGGTGGCCCCCAGCTTCCCGGAGGTCACCATATTGATGCTGAACTTACTGTGGACACCCAATCGACATAGCACACTACAGCCCAGAACTCCTAGACTCAAGTAATCCTCCTGTCTCAGCCTTCCAAGTAGCTGGGAGTACAGGCATTCACCACTGCATCAGGCCATATGTCAGACACTTAATCCTTAGTGCAACAGAGGTGAGGTGGGACCTTTGATAGGTGATTTGGTCATGAGGGGTCTACCTTAATGAATGAATGGTGTTATCATAGGAGTGGGTTCCTGATAAAAGGATAAGCTTGGCCCCCTTTCTTTCTCACCTCATTGCCTGAGGAAATGGATGTGTGCCCTTGATCCTGCCCTGCCAAATCACCAGAAGGATGGTGCAAAATTCATAGCATGACCAGTGAACTACAATGTGACCTAACACCAGCCAGGCAAAACTACAAAAGAAGCAGACATAGTGGATTAGAAAGAGACAAGAGAAGCCAACCATTAGAACTACCTGCACTCCTGAGGCTCCCAGGCCCAGCCATTTGTAATTATGAAACAAATCTCTTTTTCCATGAAGTTGAGCACCAACTATGGTCCTTGCCACCATGATGTTCTCATCTTCCACCAATCACGGGGCTGTCCCCATAGCCAGCCTGCAAAGACTGAACACACTTAATGGGCAGACAAATGGCAACTCCTTGCTCATGATAATTAAACACGCTGACATTCTGGATTTAGATATTAGGATATTAGTCTCTTATGAGTTTTTTCAATGTGGATCAACATCCCTGAGTGTGACTGCACATGTGACTGAGGAGACAAGGAACAATAGTTTTAAGAGTCAGAAAGACTGGCTTAGTCTTTCTGATACAGTGTCTCATCTCTGTAATCCTAGCACTCTAGGGAGCCGAGGCAGATGGATTGCCTAAGCTCAGGAGTTCAAGACCAACCTGAGCAAGAGCGACAGCCTGTCTCTACTAAAAATAGAAAAAAAAATAGCCGTGTTTTGTGGCAGATGCCTGTAGTCCCAGCTACTTGGAAGGCTAAGGCAAGAGTATTCCTCAAGGCCAGGAGTTTGAGGTTGCTGTGAGCTATGATGCGACAGCACTCTATCCAGGGCAACAGAGTGAGACTCCATCTCAAAAAAAAAGTCACACTGGGCGCAATGGTTCACACCTGTAATCCTAGAACTCAGGGAGGCTGAGGTGGGTGGATTGCCTGAGCCAAAGCGAGACCTCATCTCTAAAAATAATAGCCAGAGGTTCAGCGTCTGTAGCTCCGTGGCTAGGGCGCCAGCCACATACACTAGGGCTGGCGGGTTCTAACCTAGCCCGGGGCCTGCTAAACAATAACAACAACTACAGAAAAAAATAGCTGGGCATTGTGGCGAGCACCTGTAGTCCCAGCTACGTGGGAGGCTGAAGCAAGAGAATCGCTTAAGCCCAAGAGTTTGAGGTTGCTATGAGCTGTGACACCACGGCACTCTACCAAGGGCAACATAGTGAGACTCTGTCTCAAGAAAAGAAAAAAAAAAGGTTCGGCGCCTGTGGCTCAACAGGCTGAGGCGCCAGCCACGTACACCTGAGCTGGTGGGTTCGAATCCAGCCTGGCCCGCCAAACAACAATGACGGCTGCAAACAAAAAATGGCTGGGCATTGTGGCGGGCGCCTGTAGTCCCAGCTACTTGGGAGGCAGAAGCAGGAGACTCGCTTGAGCCCAGGAGTTGGAGGTTGCTGTGAGCTGTGATG
>CAUYRH010035137.1:0-14161 GCA_963574655.1 Perodicticus potto | reverse complement strand
CCTCCCCAATACCCTAGACTGGCTAAAATCTTAAAAGTGCTAAGTGTCTTTAGACAATTATTATTATTATTATTATTATTATTATTATTATTATTATTATTTTGAGACAGAGCCTCAAGCTGTCACCCTGGATAGAGTGCCGTGACTTCACAGCTCACAGCAACCTCCAATTCCTAGGCTCAAGCGAGTTTCCTGCCTCTGCCTCCCAAGTAGCTGAGACCACAGGCGCCCACCACAACGCCCGGCCATTTTTTGGTTGCAGCCGTCATTGTTGTTTGGCGGGTCCGGGCTGGATTCGAAATATCACCTGCTCAGGTGTACGTGACTGGTGCCTTAGCCTGTTGAGCCACAGGTGGCGAGCCTATTCTTGCATTTTAAAAGATAGTTATCAAGTGAGTACAAATCTAGAAATGTCATATCATCCTGATTATTTTAAACTTTTTATTACAAAATTAATTATATAAAATATATTCTAAATATAGCATTACATTAAATTATATAAAATATATACTAAATTATATAAATATATATTAAATATATCTTCCTTTCATATGATATGGCTACGGTTTGAATATTTGTTTTCCTCAAATTCATGTATTAGAGTCCTAACCTCCAGGGTGATGACATTAGGAGTTAGGACGTTGTTGGTAATGATTAGGTTGGGGGGGGCACTAAGAGACTGCAGAGAGATTTCTCACCTTTCTGTCCTGTGAGGTTATAGGGAAAAGAAGGCTATCTAGGAAACAGGCCCTCACCAGAGCCCCAACCTGCCGGCACTTTGATTTCTGGCTTCCCAACCTCCCTAACTGTAAGAAATAAATTTTTCATAAGCCACCTAGTTGATGGCAGTTTGTTCAAGAAGTCCACGCAGACTATGACAAATATATCATAAAAGCAACGTTACATATGATATAAAACACTGTAAAGTACCTCTCTTTTTCTCTCATGCCTATGCTTGTTTTATTTTGTGTGATATTAAAATAACTATAATAGCTTTCTTTTGGCTGGAATTTACATACTGTACCTTTGTCCACCCTTTCAACTTATTTGGTATCTTTGTACTTAGATGTTTATTTTATAAGAAGTATATATTATATCTTGTTATAATGTTATCTTGTCTTTACACTTTGATCTTATCTTAACCTAACAAAAATGTGTTATTGAGTATTACATTCACATTTAATGTAATTTCTGATAATCTTATCTTGACTTTATACTTTTATCTTATCTTAACCTAACAAAAATGTCTTATTGAGTATTGTATTCACATTTAATATAATTCCTGATATATTTTGATTTTAGTCTATTCCCTTAATATTTGTTCAAACGTGTCCTGCTTTTTTAAAGTTCTTTCAAATCTGAGTTTAGTGTTTGATTTTTTTTGATTGATCTGTTATATTCTAAAAATTATTTTTCTTCTCCTCTGTTTGTGGTTTTCCTGATGATTACGGTAACTTACTACTTTTTATACTCATAAACACACATGAACATACACACGGTAGAGATAAAGCCGTGACCTTACACTATAATAATGTTGTCTACTTTCTATCTGCTTTACACTACTGTTATTTTATATATTGATCCTCTTTATTATAGTTATATTTATAAATAGATATATAAGTATTTATGTCCTTAAATAGTGCCTATCATTACCTAAAATTAATATTAATTTACTTTCATATAAAATAACTATTTACTAAATCTTTCCATTTTATTCTGAAGTAATTTCCTTTTGAAGAAGGATACCTGCAGTTTCTCTATTGGTGGTTTATTGGTGACAGACTTGAAGGTTGTAACTGATTGCAAATATATTTGTTTCAATTTATTGCTGGAGGATATTCTTTTATTGGATATAGCTTCTTTGGATTAATAAGTTTTTATACCTCTGCTTCCCAGCATTTGTAGAGACCTTTCCATACTGTCTCCATCAATCGTGCCTGGAAGTTAACTGTAGCTCTTATTGCTGCTCTTTGGGAGGATTATTTTCTTCTTTTTCTACCTTAGGGATATTCTTTAATCTGAACTTTTCAGTTGTCTAAAGTGATGCTTTTAGGGCTATATGGTTTGGAAGATATTCCTCCTAACCTCATAGTGCTTCTTAAATCTGTGGCTTCATAACTTTAAGCAATTTTAGAAAATTTTCAATCATTATGCCATTAATTAATATTTCTACTCATTATCTCCTATTTCTATTCATTATTCTCCTATTCACTACCTATTATTTATTTCTAAACTTTTCACCATTTTCCTTTCCTGCATCAGTCTGATGTCTTCTTCTGACTCATCTTGTAGCTCATGTCTTCTTCATCGGCTACGTATAATCTGTATGTTCTGTAATCATATTTCGCTCCTCCCTACAGCATATGTTTCATTGTTTGTCACTTTTCTTGCTTTCTCCCATATGGTCTTTTCAAATAACCGATTATGTTTATTGAATGCTACCTATTACTGAGGAAGTGCTGCAGAGGTGATTCGGTGTGTTGCATTATGCCGTTAGGGACCCCGCTCGCTGTAACCATGGAGAGATCAAAGTGATTCCAGGCTGAGATTTAATTCTTGCGAAGTCTGGTCTTCTTAAGGTTCACTCTGACTCTCAGTCTGTAGCTGTGTGGAGCCCAGCACAAAGGCTGGGGTCTAATCTGAGGTCCTCCTTCTTTGTGGCCTTGAACTCCAGTTTGTGATGGTCTCTTTCCACAACCCTACTGAAAGGTCTTCTGGGCTTCTCAGCTTCTCTATCAAACTTTTACCATCAGCAAATACCCTTATGCTGAAAGAGGCCCCCAATGACATATTTAACTCTCAGCACAACTCTTCTCCCTGATTTTAGTTCACAAGTTTTCAATGCATGAGAAGGTCTTTAGTGTCTTTAATTATCATTACTATTATTAATTATTACTACTTGGACCAACTTTCATATTTGATTTCAGTGACTTGTCTGAACATTCTAATCCAAAATTAACATTAATGGAACTCCCCACAAGTATATGTTAATCTCTGGGTCAGAAATCCAGCATCAGATCACATACTAGGTCTCTAAGAGTACTTGAAACTCACTCACGTTAAAGGAGCTTTTCTTGTATTTTACACCTTTGTGATTAAGTACAGATAGTAGTGATTAAACCTATTTGAAGTTAAAATTTCATTTTGAAAATATCTTAAGATCAGAATTGTATAAAAATATAAACAAGAAATGTAGATTGCAGACATCGGTAAAAAAAAAAAAAAAAGAGTCAACCACAATAAATTCATCTAAATATTTGGTATTTCTTCCCTCCAAGGTAAATTTTACCTCTTGACCTCATTCATAGGCAAGAGAACAGGATGAAAGTATGTTTTCCTATACTTTTATAATGTGGTAATAATTTATTTGATGTAAAAAAAAAAATAAAACATTTTCCATCATGTTACATGGGATAATGTGAAATTTGTTAAATGAGATAGTGGGCGAGACAGCATTATTAATTTTCAACATCTTCACTTTTTCAGTTTTCTCTATGACAATTTTTATGTACAGACAATGTGATAGTATTCAGCACCAGGTTTTGGAACTACTAAAGTTTATAGAGTTTAATAGATATTGAATTCTTTCACTAATCCTCCAGGGAAGTTACTACTGTATACTTTTTAAAGGTGGCAACCCTAGGTCTCAGAAAGTTTGCACATGCTGCCCAAGTTTTCTCAGGTAAATACAGTAGAATTAAAACTAGCCATCACTGCTGCTCTAATACCAAGCACATAACCTTTCATAATTCTAGTTTTTTTTTTTACTCCACATTTCCTAGAACAGTGGCTCCCTCCTAGTATTTTGGGCAGTACTATGGACTCCTAAGGGAGCCCATGGACTCCTAGGCATGTTCTAATTTGCCCCATACCCCCAAACAATGATCATTCTGCAACTCTCTACGATTTCATGATTTCCGTAATACTCTTTGATTTTAAAACTTAGTGAAAATGATTAAGGCCACTGGATAACAGCTGAGAATTTTCAAATACATGCATGCCTCTTGGAATAGAAGAGTCTGCTTGCTTACAGAACATGTCCATAGACTATGGGGGAGAATCATTTCTCTATCAGAATTGGGGCATAGTCTCTCGGAGAAAGACGTCCTGTCCCCTGTGGTTCTCCTGGTTAAATGTGTTTATGTTGGAGAATTCCTGTCCTGGCATTTGCATTTTTTTCTTTTTACTTTAATAGATAGCCTTACAAGTCATTGCCTTGAGAAGGAGTCTCCTTGAGAAGAATAGATCCCTTCACCTAAAGATTATGATGAAGAGGAAGTTTTACAATGAGAAATGTGTTGCTGCAAATACTAAGGACTCAAGAATCTTGTGAAATTTTGCTACCCAGTAGTTAATGCCATAGAACATGAAATTCCAAAAGTCCATCGAAAATAAAACAAACAGGATGAGATACCTAAAGACCAACTTTAGGAATTCACTAAGAGCTCATAACTTGCTTGCAGGCTGGCAGCTTTCCGTCCCTCTGCTGGCCCCTCAGCTGCACGTCTTCACGTGTGGATCTGCAAAGCAATCGAACCTTTGGAGCTAGGTGCTGTCACACAGCTCTCCCACCAGACTACAGACCAAACGAGCTCTATCTTGTCTTTTAACAATTTTATAATTGTTAGGGGGCTCTGCTTTATGCTGAAAACTTTTTTAGGCAGTGGGAATGAAGTGATGAAACAAACAAAATTTTTGACATTGTGGAGATTAAATTATAGAGGGAGAAGACGATAACACGTGGACAAACAAGTAAAATGATACAATTTTATTAATCCACAGGTCGACAATGGTACATGTTAAATTTACTAAGTGTAGAATATAAATGTCTTAACACAATAACTAAGCAGGTGTGGTGAAGGCTATGTTAACCAGCTTGATGAAAATATTTCAGATTGTATATAAGGCCAGCACATTAAACCCCATGATTGCATTAGTGTATGCAGCTAAGATTGACTAAAAAATAATTTTTAAAAAAGGTACAATTTTAGACAGATGAGCTTTGAAGATAATCACGGTTCTTCATGGCTTAGCAGTGACTGGGGGTTTCCTTAGTCTCAAAGGTCAGGATTGCAACCTCTGAGAAGGTACCATTGTTTATAACCTTTAGGGATCTCAAATGATCATGACTGCAAAAAGAAAAAGTTCTTCACGGTAGTGGTAGTCCTGGTATTTTATTTTATTTATTTCTTCATTCATTTTTAAATTATTTTTTGGTTTTAGTACCTTAGGTGTGCCTTGACTGGGGACTGTAGGCTTGTGAATCATTCGTCTTCATTCATCGAGGGCCTTCATGTTGCACGGCCATGGATTTCTATCCTATTCAATATTTGTGGACTGTAGAAGGGAGAATGATTTCAAGAACACAATGTTGCTGGATATTTAAGACTGTGTGGGTTTATTTTGTTGAGAGAGCTAAAGTTTCATTCTGTAGCTATAGTTATTCTCTCAATGCCCCGGCGGTTAGAATATGCTATGATAGCAGTATTACCGCCAAAGTTCTAATCCATCCTATCTCGTCGAATAAATCAGTGCTAGACTAATGAGTAATATTCATTATTTGATAAATAAACTCATAATCACAGCTCCCTCCAGAATCACTGTGATGTTAAATTGGTATTTGTACTGACATACAAAAAGGGTTCATTCTTCACAAAAGCGCAGCATCACTGCAAAATGTATTCAACAAATCAGGAGAATCACTCAGCTGAGGCTGGGAGAAAAGGTCATGGCAATAAAATAAATTTGAGGAGGATATGGAGGGACTCATCAAGTCACACTTGGGATGTCTCGTTGACCTTTATGAGCAAGGCCACGCTGTTTCTAACATTTCAAAGTAATTATTTTTTTAATTTAAATGTATTTGTTTTTTAAAAGGAAGAAAGGGGTGTACTACTTTGACCTCACGTTCAAAATACTGCTTAAACGTGAGGTCAAGGAATTTAGAATTTAACTAGTGTCTTCCTTTTCTGATAGTAAAAATAGCAGAAATTCACTGAATCATGAGCCAGAGCCTGTTTATGACCTTTTGGATACAGAGACACTTACTCCCAACAAGCCTATGAAGTTGGGTTTAATTTCATCATTTCCATTTTACAGATGAGAAAATACAGGGCAGGAAATTCAATGACACATAAACTTTAAGGATCATCGTGCTGGTAATTATATGTCCATAAATTAAATAGCAAATAGTGTTTTTAAAATGTTAGGTCAGTAATGGAAGGGGAGAACGTGAGATTGGTTTGTGTGTGGCCCATCATTATCTTCCGTGTTGGAAGTACATAGATAATAACTCAGATTTTCATTACAAGAAATAGAGATACAGGAGGGTTAGTAATTTTGCAAATCAATATCCGAGGAGAGAGCTAGTTAGTTTGGGGAGAGAGATGCCACAGTGGGGTAATGTGGAACATGAATTGCAGTTAATATTTTATCACAATGCTTGTAGTACTCTGACTATTTTGGCATTGGGATGTATAACTAGCATGAAAATTAAATTAACAAAGTACCTTCCTCCTCTGCCCCCACTGTGACCTCTCCACTCGCCTGGACCCAGGCTCACACGCCTCCCCGTGGCTGGAGTGGCACGGCAGCTTTTTCTCCCATCCACCTACCTCCTTAACAACCTGTTCTATACATCATCTCCTTTCCCTTTGTCGTTCCCAAATGCTCCTTCCCACTGGTCCTTATAATTGAACATGTGCATTTGTACCTGTTTCGTCCACAGATCAAACTCTTTCTCTACCCACATCACCATCCAGATAAGGCTCTATTTCTTTTCCTTCGTGGGCAAACTTCGAAAAGAAGGGAGTCCGTGACTATTCTCTGTCTCCCGTTTTACCCTTAACCTGCTCTTAGGTAACTTACCTTCTTTCTCCTCCCTCCTCTGCGTGTCGAGTCAGTGGGCAGGGGTGCCGCTTCAGAAATTGCTCTCTTAGGAGAATGTTCTATTAAACACCTTGGGTTCAAGCCTTATTTGCTCCACTCATGTGGGCAAAGCTCTTCAGGAGTCAGTGAACACAACCAGGGCCTCTTCCACTTGACAAGTTTGTGATGTTTGTCCTCATTCCAGGCTCATGTCTACTGCTCATCTCTACTGCTGTGTGGAAGTCTGTTGAGAGACCCTTCCACAATTTATTTCTCATACTCATATCTACCTATGTTTGGTTTGCTTTATTTATTTATTTTTCGCTTTTGCAAATATTGCTACTATTTGTCATCTCGCACATTTGTGTGGGTCTAAATACCTGTATAACACCCTATGTCTGGAGATCCTGCATCTGTGGTTATGAACATTTTAAAATTTAAAAGATAATGTCAAAAGTACTTCTAAAAGGATTGTAAAATTCTCTCCCTGAGGACTTTATAAAGAGTCCAGTTTGCTTCCCCACTTTTCATGATCTAATATTTAAGAACTATTACTTTCTCATAAGCCAAATGAATGTGCAGCAATGTCTGGTGGTTTAATTTTGTAGTACGATCTAAATTTGTAATGAAGAGTGAAGAAAAAGGGTTTTTGCCCGGTGTTTTAACGTGGCAGCCTCTCCAAAGCCATATCTTTCCTTGCTCATTTGTCTTGTGAAGAGGGACCCGTGGAAGAAGGTAGGACGGTGCAAGCCGCATGGAGGCCGACGCAGGCCACTCGGCCACACAACGTGTGTGTCATGTGGGGGTCAGAGAAAGCAGTGAGACGCGGCCCAAAACATGATGGATTGCGAAAAATTGAGAATAAAAAGCGAAATGTCATTTTTCTTTCCTGGATGAAGATTCTTTATGAACATAAATCATGGCTAGAGGGCAAATGGAATAGATAATAGCATTTACCATGAATAAAAGAGGGAAAATATTGCATATTTTAAATTCATTTAGCATTCAGACTGATTACTCTGTAACATTAGTTGGTGGCAGTCTTCTTGCTAACTCTGTTGGGGAGGGTGATAAATGACAGATAGGCGCTCAGTAGGAAGATTAACTGGATATGAAAACGCTCATAGTTATTATTACACAAAGGGAAGTGGATTACAAACAGTGTACATAACGTGACCCCAATTCTGGGAAGAGGTACACGAATCAGTGAAATTGCATAAATAGATTTCTACAAGTAAATACCAATTTTTGGCCAAGAATAACATGTCATTAACCAGTTGTGGAATTATAGATGATTTGGGGATTTTTCTTTACTTATTTATGCCTTTATGTCTGTAAAATTCTCCATAATGAACAATGATGTCTCCTTAATGAGACAAATTGTCAAAAGGTGAATGGTGGAGACCAACAAAGAGGCCTGCGTCTGGGCGGGCAGCCACAGGTCCTACAGCCTCTCCAGCATCAAGGTGAGACTTGGGGTGTTGGGAAGCATTCGTGAGCAGGGCAGAAAGGAGATGGAAATTACATGAACAAATCAGCACTTGCAATTACGTAAGGGGTACATGTACACTCAGTGGTAATATACATGAGGGGAGGGAGGTTAGGCGCTATTACTGTTTTGTATTGTAATAACCAAGCCCCCTACCCCTTGTACTAATCCTCCAACCCATAGATTTAAAGAATATAACAAACCCTTTACCCTTCAAAGGGGAAGTGTTTTGTGTTTAGCCCCAGCCCCCACAAGGGCGGAGGAGCTAAATTCTGGGAGAAGAGATAAGCTTACAGAAGGAAGAGAGGGGTATGATCTAAAGAAAGCCCCTGGTGCAATACCCCCTGGTGGAAAGTCCCGAGTCCCTTGGAAACTTACCCAACTCTTATGCCCGTACTTTGTACCCCTGAACTATGTATGAACCATGTTCCTTATGACCCATGAAGTCGTGAACTTATGATGTATCTTATGATTTATGAACCAATATGTACCCCCCACCCTGCGACCCTGCCTTAACTGCTATGATTGGCTTCTGTATTGCGCTAGTTTGCTTTGCTGACCACACAAGAAAAATGGTATAAAAGGATTTCCCACCTGGCATTCAGGGCTGCATGCCTTTATGGTATCAGCCCCCTGCAGGTGTAATAAATTTTATCAATTATTTCATCAAAGTGGGGTCCATCTTTCTATCTCTATGACTCAGTTTACTTCAGTATTCTTTTATTTTTTTCCTCTTTTTAAAATTCCATCCCATAAATTTGATAATCTGTTAATACACATGTTATAATATTTTTGTTGGTGATGCTCATACAGTCATGGAAACCACCTACAGAGTGTGGCTTAGGAGCATTGCAAAGGCTTCAGGACCAAGCATGGAAAAGGCCTCCATCATAAGGCAATGGAGGCCAACCACTAACCTCACCAAAATGCTTTAATAATAATGGAAATTCTGGTTAATTTATAGGTTTCAAAGGGTAAGGAATTTTCTGATACTCAAGAAAGTAAGTTACATAGTCCAACCTTATTTAATAAATTAAAAATTTACTAGGTGTATAGCAGACAAAAAGATACACATATAAAGATTCTCCCCATATAATTTATTTATTCATCTATGAAATGAGTGATGAGAAGGTATCATGTGCCAGACACTCTCCTAGGCTTGGAGGATACATTAAAGAACATTGGGGGGGGCTCCTTCTGAAAATTGCGAGAAAAGAAAATAATAAACAAAATAAATGGGTAGGTTACATATGATATAAGGTGATAGATGCTAATGACAAATACAAAACTGGAGAAAAGAAGATTTCCTGGGACAGAGGGTTGCGATTTCCAATGGGGTAATCAGAAAAGGCATAACCGAGAAAATTATATTTAAGCAAAATTTGAAAAGAGGAAAAGAACTGAACCATGGAGGACCTGGAACAAAGGACACTGAAGGCAGATGGAAGATCACATGTAAAGGCCCTGAGGCAGGAGGGAAACCGTCTGGCCTGCCAGCAGGTGGGTTGGGGAACAGGGCAGTGGCCTGTGCGAGATTTCATAGGTTCTTATTGCTAAAAAGATGGAGAGGAATTTTGCATAGATTTTTCACACAGTTGAGAAGAAAAACATAAAGCAAACTACACTATCATAGGTTTGGTATTTTGCCAAAAAATATAAAAATTCTATAAAAAATTTTGTTTTTCTTCCCAATAGGAGGAATCTGGACTTTGTCTTTATGTTGCTTTAGCACATTGGCGGACTTCAGTAGATTTCAGCCTCTGGTTTTGTGAGGGGCGGTACTTTCACTTCCCAATTGTTTCATCATCCCACTCTCAGGACACAGCCTATTTGTTTTCACATACTTCCTCTCCCCACCCTCCCTGACCATTTAACCTTGATTATCCTATGTCTACATGTTAACTGCATGGACAATTCAGAGGGTGACAAGATATTAACAAACTGTATGTCTAGGGACATAACGATGGGACACAGATTCAGAGGAGACAGCATCATTGGGCAACATGCAAAAGCAGGTGTTGAACCGGCCCTCAGTGCTGGGAACTCAGCCACCGTTCACAAGTGGCTGCAACAATCCTGGTGTCTCTGGATGCAGGATTTGAGCTTGGACTTGTTTTAAAGGGTGACAAAAAATTTATTATTTGAGATTCCTACTGGGGAAGTAGGACAAAAAGACTTTCTCCTAGATACAGGGAGGGGAGAGACGGATGACAAGTAGAAGATAATTAAAAGAACTGTAAAGGGCAGAGTGTTCAGGGACAAGACATATGAACGACAAAGTCTCATAAAAGTTTTTTTAAGCATATCAGCAACCAGGTTTGATGAGGCACACAAAGTTCCTAGCACAGATCCTGGGATAATCTAACAGTTACATCAATGTGAACTTGTCCTACCCGAGTGCCAGGAAGGTGCTGTAGAATGAGATAAAACAGCACAGCTGTTAAACTCAGGCAGTGGTTTTAGTGTCAGCTCTGGCACATGCTAGATTATGTGACCTTTTCTAGAATCTGTCTTCCCAGCTGTAAAATGGAGACAGTAACAGCATCTATGTTGGTTTTCTCAAGCTGCCGTAACAAAATACCACACACTGGTTAAGTTAAATAACAGAAATGTATTTTTTTCATGGCTCTGGAGGCTGGAAATCCTGGGTCAGAATTCCAATGGGGTAGATTTGCTCTGTCTTTGGCTAATTTATGGCCACCCTTCTGTGTCCTCTGTCTAAGTGTGTCCCCACCCCTCTCCTTCTTAGGAGGACACAAGTCATATAGGATTAGGTCCGACCTCAAAAGACTCATTTTAATGGGCTCTTTACAGGTCCTGAATCTAAATATGGTCACATTCAGACATACTGGGCATTAGGAGTTTGACGTATGAACTTGGAGGAATCATATTCCAATCCGTCATTGTATCCACTCCTTGGGAGCATGCACTCAATGAAATGAGGTATATGAAATATATTTGAAAAGCTTGTCACATAATAAATGTTCAATATATGTCAGCTGTTATTACTTTTTTTCCTAGTAAATGTCAACCAAAAGATAAAAGAAGCCCACACGCAGACCCCCATTTCTCCATATGGTGGTCAGCAGCATTCAGCAAGTGAGATCAATGAAAGATTTTGGTGATCCAGACTCAGCATGTGTCCATAGAAAGGAGCCCTGGAGACAGTGGAACAGTCTTGTTTACCCCACATTACTGACTGGAGGAAAGGGACTTCTCAACGAACTTGGAACTGGTAAAGTATTCAGCAAGTGAGACCCGTCCTCTGCTCTAAACACTTGAATAGACACCCTATCATATGCTGACTGGCAGTGCTTTATTCTCTGAAAGTGCAGAACAGGTGCGATTACCGACACTAAAAAAGAGTTCAAGACTAGGGAACTAGTATATTACGCATCATCAGAATTACAGCAGACATAAATTAGGTGATCCTTCTCTTTTATTTTGTAACTCTCTGAGCACGAAGAATTGCAGTATCATTAGCTTTGTTCGGGAGCAGGGGTAATACTGGGAACAAAGCCTGTGGTTGTGAGAACTTCTCAGCTAATATGATCCTACTTCCTTTGTCTTTAAAGTTTCGATCCATAATGGAGATCATTACTTTTACCCTTTTACCCTTAATTCTTTCTTTCAATTCCTTTCATTCTTTCATTATCAAACTAGTCTTTATTGAGTACTGCCTGCCGGTAGCAGGTGACCGAGCATGTAGAAAATGGCTCTGAACTTCCAGAGTTTTGCAACATAGGTAGAATAGTAAAAATGTTGTCGAAATGGACAGGAAACCTGATGCAGCATTTTTAAAGGACAAAAAATACATTTAGGCTTTGAGAAGGAGAGGAGGCTTTAAAAGCACTAGGTTTTCTATTATTATTAGGGCTCAAATTTCTGACTTCCTACTTTAAAAATTGAGTAAATAGAAGCCCATAAATTTAAATTGACTCTTTACGGTGATGAAAAAGGACCATCGTCAGTTTTCTTTTCTCTGATCTAAACAGAAAATTCTTCTGGGATGTCATTATGTGCCCAAGAGTCTACGTCCATGTCAAATATTCTTTGTTCTTTCAAACACTATGTGTGAGAAAACACAGAATCTCCTTAAAATCTCGACCGTTTCCCTCCAGGTGAGCCCTGGAGCCTTCAGCCCCCCTGGTGTACGGGGTGTCCTGATGCTTCTGCTTATAATGATGCCGTACCCAGTCTGCCTTCCAGGTGGAAATTCTCCAAATACTCAAGCAGATTGGAACAGGATGGGGAGGAAAAGATGGGCCTAAATAGCTAAACAATTGGGGTTGGTGAGAGAAAATATAATTAAAAGTATGGAATTGAAAATTTTACAAAGACACCTAATCATGTAAACAGATTGGGAGAGCCACCGCCATGGCCTAGGATGGGAATTAAAAACAGAAGTTCAAGCCTCGTTAGCTTCACAGTAAGAGCTATTTTTATTATAAATAACTGTTATTAATTCCTTGAATCTAGTTCAGCTATGTATTGACACTCTTTGCTTATTTATTTCAATTTTCAATCAAAAAGTTAAGCCATTTTCCCGTGTTTGTGTGCTTACCTGGCACATAGCTTTGCCCCGAGCGTGAGTGCTCACTCTGCTTAGATGTTGCTCTTAAAGTCTAGAAATCATCCTGTTCTCAAGCACAGACAGGATTTTTCTTTTTCTCTTTTGTCTGGTTATCTATATTTGGGTTATGTGGTTAAGGTTTTCTAAAAAAATTTCCTTCACAGTAATTCCAACAAGAGACACCAAAGGCATTTGGTTTTTATTTTTTTTTATTTTTTTATTTTTATTAAATCATAGCTGTGTACATTAGTGCAATCAAGGGGTACAATGTTCTGGTTTCATATACAATCTGAAATGTTTTCATCAAACTGTTTAACATACCCTTCATGGCATTTTCTTAGTTATTGTATGAAGACATTTGTATTCTGCATTTAGTAAGTTTTGCCTGTACTCTTACTAATAATGCACCATAGGTGTGGCCCCACCAATAACCCTCCCTCCACCCCAACCTTCCCCCACCCCTCCCTTCCCATATTCTTGTGCTATAGTTAGGTTATAGCCTTCATATGAGACCTTTAAATTAGCTTCATAGTAAGGCTGAGTACATTGGATACTTTTTCTTCCATTCTTGAGATACTTTGCTAAGAAGAATATGTTCCAGCTCCATCCATGTAAACATGAAAGAGGTAAAGTCTCCATCTTTCTTTAAGGCTGCATAATATTCCATGGTGTACATCTACCATAATTTATTAATCCATTCGTGGGTTGATGGGCACTTGGACTTCTTCCATGACTTAGCAATTATGAATTGGGCTGCAGTAAACATTCTGGTACAAATATCTTTGTTATAATGTGATTTTTGGTCTTCTGGATATATACCTAGTAAAGGCATCGTAGGATCAAATGGCAGGTCTATTTTTAGATCTCTAAGTGTTCTCCAAACATCTTCCCAAAAGGAACATATTAGTTTGCATTCCTACCAGCAATGTAGAAGTGTTCCCTTTTCTCCACATCCACACCAACATCTCTGGTTTTGGGATTTTGTGATGTAGGCTAATCTTACTGGAGTTAGATGATATCTCAAAGTAGTTTTGATTTGCATTTCTCTGATGATTAAGGATGATGAGCGTTTTTTCATGTGTCTATAGGCTGTATGCCTGTCTTCTTCAGAGAAATTTCTCTTCAAATCCCTTGCCCACCCTGAAATGGGATCACTTTTTCTTTTCTTGCTAATACGTTTGAGTTCTCTGCGCATTCTGATTATTAAGCCTTTGTCAGATGCATAACCTGCA
>CAUYRH010035135.1:0-17203 GCA_963574655.1 Perodicticus potto | reverse complement strand
TGAGCCCTGCTATAGCATCTTAACTGACCTATCTCCTCATATGAAACATTCCCCCTTTTCTGCTCCACCTAAGAAAATTCTATTCATTTGGCTCATAGTCCTCTCTGATTGCTCTAGCCCTCAACTATGAATTCTATTAATGTAGTAACAGTATCTGTTTACTCATGATTAACATCCTGAAGGTCTAATACATAGTTCCTGTTACCCAAGGTGAGTCCAATAAAATTTTTAAATGTATGGATTATAACTTTTCTTTATACAATAGTCTGCATTGATTGATCTATTTACTAATCTATTCAACCAACATTCAGGCTGGGCATTGTGCTAGGTTAGGAGTATGGTGTCAAATAAGACAGACTGTGATACTGTTATTCATTAATAGAGGGACAAGGGTAGGCCTGGGTGTGTGCTGAGGGTGGCAGTGCATTTAGAGCTATTAACTGGAGATGCCTCGGGTACTTCCTGGAGGCGTACAAAAGATACGGAGATAGGGCGGTTCCTGTGGCTCAAAGGAGTAGGGCGCTGGCCCCATGTACTGTAGGTGGCGGGTTCAAACCCAGCCCCATAAAAAAACTGCAAAAACTGCAAAAAAAAAAAAAAAAAAAAAAGACAGGGAGATAAATGGGTGTGGTGGTCAGCTGAGAGGCCTTGTCTAGAGATACAGATATGGAAATCAGTATTCAGGGACTAGGTGAATCATAGGTGTGGGTAAGATCATCAAGGAAGAAGGTTAAAAAAAATGACAGAAGACTGAAAATGAATCTCAAGTAAAAATTTCTAAGATAGGAATTAGTTTTATTTCTACAACTAAAGGCTTTTTTTTTTTTTTTAAGAGGCAGAGTCTCCCTTTGCCCCCCTTGGTAGAGTACCATAGCATCACAGCTCACAGCAACCTCCAGCTCTTGTGCTTAGGTGATTCTCTTTCCTCAGCTTCCCAAGTAACTGGGACTACAGGTACCCACCTGCAGTTTTTAGCTGGGGCCGGGTTCGAACCCACCACCCTCTGTATATGGGGCTGGCGCCCTACTCACTAAGCTACAGCTGCCACCCCAAATAAAGGCTTTTTGAGGGCACATTATTTCATTTTCTTTTCTTTTCTTGCTTTTTTTTTTTGAGATGGGATCTCACTATGTTACCCAGGATGGTGTGCAATGACATGAACATAGCTCACTGCAACCTCAAACTCCTGCGCTCAAGGGATCTTCCTGCCTCGGCCTCCCAAAGTGCGGGAATTATAGGTGGGAGCCACTGCACCTTTTCCCATATCTTATTTACTGCCTATGATTCTGGTATTTATTATAGTATGAAACACTATGCATTAAATATCAGACACATCTGAGTTACTTGATATATCAAGGTTACACCTATCTAAACCTGAGTATAAAATGAGCAAGGAGTTAGAGCATGGTAATTTTGCAGCAGCCTCCATGTTATAAATACTACAGAATGAATTTGGAATCAAATATAACACTTTCAAGTGTGAAAAAGGAGAGGCGGGACTGCTTTTGGCATTGCATAAATCTTTTGGGCTAATGCTTCTTCTTTTTTTTTTTTTGAGACAGAGCCTCAAGCTGTCACCCTGGATAGAGTGCCGTGGCATCCTAGCTCACAGCAACCTCCAACTCCTGGGCTCAAGCGAGTCTCTTGCCTCTGCCTCCCAAGTAGCTGGGACTACAGGCGTCCGCCACAATGCCCGGCCATTTTTTGGTTGCAGCCGTCATTGTTGTTTGGCGGGCCAGGCTGGATTCGAACCCGCCAGTTCAGGTGTATGTGGCTGGTGCCTTAGCCCGTTGAGCCACAGGCGCCGAGCCGGGCTAATGCTTCTTGAAGACGCATTAACTGGTGTTGCTAAATGACCTTTAAAAAATGAACAGTTTGATCATGAGTGCTACTAATTTTTTTTTTTTAAAAGTAAGCAGTAAACAGTTCTTTCAGTTTCTTTCTTTTTTTCTTTGAGACAGAGTCTCTCTCTGTTGCTCTAGGTAGAATGCTGTGGCATCATTATAGCTTACAGCAATCGCAAACTCTTGGGTTCAAGCAATACTCTTGCCTCAGTCTCCCAAGTAGCTGGGACTTACAGGTGTATGCTATGATGCTGGCTAGTTTTTCTGTTTATTAGAGATGGGGTCTTACTCTTGCTTAGGCTGGTCTCAAAATCCTGAGCTCAAGGGATCCACCTGTCTCAGCCTACTAGAGTACTGGGATTATAGGCATGAGACACTGCTTGGCCCTTCTTTTCAGTTTCTTATTAAAACAATCACAAAAAATAAACCAGAAGTCATACATATATGAATGTTAGAAAGAACCCAAGAGAAGTCTGTATTTTTTCTCATGAAAATGGCAAGTTGGCTCATTTTAGAATGAAATGCTTTATCTTCTTTTACTTTGGTTTTTAATGGATAGGAATCCTATAAAGTTGGATTAAACTGGAGGAAATTCCAAAGAATCTCAAATTTAGAATTATTGTATAGAGGATATCAGAATAGTAATAATATGCCTTAGGTTTGGATTATGAAAATGATGATATTTGTAACTTTCATTCCAGTACAGCTTTGCCTGTACCTCAGCTTCTCTTTTCGGATTTGGAGAAGATTATAGATGTTGTATTCTAAGGAAAACAACAACGAGCAATTTGATTGTAAGCAGAAGAATGTCTGAAGAATTTAAACAGAGAAGGGATATTCCTGAATACCCCCAGAGGGAAGTATAATCTATTTATAAGAATGAAAAGGATGGTTGTAGGATTTAAATCTGTTTTCCAATATGGAAAATGCAATTACGGCTGGGTTGGTGATGAGCCAGGGGACAAGTTTTAAGTAATCCGCATCTTGCAGTTTGACAACTAAGAAAATCCTTATTGGGCTCCATCATGTGTTTTTTTTTGTGTGTGTGTGTGTGTGTATGTGTTTGGAAGAAAGCCCAGAGAGCAGAAAATGTTTATGTATAGACAGTGACTGGAAAAATGGATACTTCTGTAGTGTTCAAACACTTGGAGAACAGATGATGCTCATGGCACTGGTGCACCTAACTAGAGGAAGGGGAATATGAGACTTCTGAATGAGTCTTTGGAGGTTTATATAGCTAATTTGTAGAAAATAAATTCTTCACTAACCCATGCTTTTAAAACTTTTGTAATATAAAAATCAGTTCACTTTTCTGTTAGAATTGCAATGGAAGAATGTTTTGCCTACCTGCTTAGATCCACAGTGCGATCTTTGATATAGAAAAGCATTTAAAGAGTCATGTTTTTATTATTTTAGTGTCATCCCTCAATTCATTTTTTTTCAAAGTATAGTAATTTTAAAATGAACATTTTCAACTGAGATCAAGGATTGCTGTTTCTTATCACTTTAGTAAAAATATATTTAATAACTCACAAAATTTAGTTTATTCAAGGAGTTTTAAATATATTTTTCATTTATAGTATATAATTATAGTTTTTAGTATATTCAAAGAGTTTTATAACCACCAGCCACACACTAATTTCAGCATATTTTCATCATCCCTCAAAGAATTAAAAAGCCACTAGGAGTCACTTTGCCTCCTCTCTTCCACCACTCCTAGGAAATCATTAATCTACTCTCCAGTATCTTTGGATTTGCCTATTCCGGACATTTCGTGTAAGTGAATCATACAATTTATATATATATATATATTTTTTTTTTAACTGGCTTCTTTCAGTTAGCAAGATGTTCCCAAGTTTCATGCACATTTTAATATGTACTAGTAGCTCACTTTTTAAAGGCTAAATAATGTTCCATTGTATGCATATGCCGCATTTTACTGATCCATTCATTATCTACTGATGGCAATTTTGGTTGTTTCTGTACTTTTCGGCTATTATGAATAATGTCACTAGAACCATTCATATGCAAGTTTTATGTGAACATGTTTTTACTTTTCTTGGAGGGATTACTAGAATTGCTGGGTCAAACAGTAATTCTATGGTTAGCATTTTGAGGCACTGAAAAACTATTTCTCAAAGTGGCTACACCATTTTACATTCCTATTAGTAATGTAGAAGGTTCCAATTTCACCACATTCTTCTCAATACTTTTTATTGTTTGTCAAGGATTGGTATATATTTATTTTTATTTCAGATTACTAGAAGGATACAAAAGATGAAGTTGTAAGGATTGATATTTAACACAAGAAATTTGAATCATAAACTTGAAAGTATAGGAAATTCAAAATAACCTGAAATCACTCTGGACTATGTCAGAGAGGGCACTGTCTCTGAGGTGCCTCAAAAATGAACATGACAGCAAAGAACACTACTTCAAACACAATAAACTGATACTAAGTGTAATAAGCTACAATTTAAAAAAAATCAGACTAAGAAGTTTATTTAAAAAGTAGGCTTTGGCTGGGCATGGTGGCACACACCTGTAGTACCAGCTACTTGAAAGGCTGAGCAAGAGATGACTTAATCCCAGGAATCTGAGGTTTGAGTGAGCTATGACGATGCCACTGCACTCTAGCCCTAGAACACAGAGTGAAAACCTGTCTCAGAAACAAAAAACCCACAATGTGGTACTAGTTAACACCTATTAGGATGGCTATAAAAAACATAAAATAACAAGGGTGCGGGAGAATGTGGAGAAAGTGAAACCCTTAGACACAACCTCCATGAAAAATAGTTTGGTAGTTTCTAAAAAAATTAAACATAAAAGTACTATATGATTTTCACACAAAAATTTGTATATGAATGTTCAGAGAAGCATATTCATCATAAGCAGAAAGTGGAAGCAATCATCAACTGATATGGTACATCCATACAATGGAATATTATTCAGCCATTAGAAAAGAAAGAAATAATACATATATAATACATATATGTCATGTGATGAACCTTGGGAACATTATGCTAAGTTAAAGGAGTCAGACATAGGCTGGGCGTGGTGGCTCACGCCTGTAATCCTAGCACTCTGAGAGACCACGGCAGGTGGACTGTTTGAGCTCACAGGTTTGAGACCAGCCTGAGCAAAAGCAAGACCTCATCTCTACTAGAAATAGAAAAACAGAGGCAAGAGGATGGCTTGAGCCCAAGAGTTGGAGGTACTGTGAGCTATGAAGCCACGGCACTCTACCCAGGGCGACAGCTTTAAACTTTCTCATGAAAAAAAAGGAGTCAGACATAAAAGGGCAAATATTATATGTTTCCATATATGTATATGAAGTACTTACAACAGGCAAATTCATAGGGAAGAAAAGAGATTTGTAGTTGCCAGGGGTGAGGGGGAAGAGAGATGAGAAGTGACTGCTAATGGGGTAGAATTTTTTTCTGACATGATGAAAATGTTCTGGAATTAGGTATTGCTGCATGCACCATCTTGTGAATATAGCAAAATCAATGAATTATACACTTCAAATTGATAAAATTTTGTCATGTGAATTATATATCAAATTAAACAAGTTTTACTTAGGAGCAAGTCGATGAATTAACAATGATACTATTAACAAGATAGCTAAGACCCACTGAGCACATGTTTTGTGCTTAGGGACATTCAAGCACTTTATATAAATTCTCTCACCTAATTCTCAGGATAGGACAGGAGAGGTAGCTCATGCTTATAATCTTGGAACTCTGGGAGGCGATGGCAGGAGGATCCCTTGAGCTCAGGAGTTTGAGACCAGCTTGACCAAGAGCGAGATCACATCTCTACTAAACAAATAGTACAGGTGGGTGCCTGTAGTCCCAGCTGCTCAGGAGGCTGAGGCAGGAGGACCGCGCTTCAACCCAGGAGTCTGAGGTTGTTCTAAGCTAGGCTGACTTTATAGCACTTTAGCCTGGGGCAACAGAGTGAGACTGTATGTCAAAAAAAAAAAAAAATCCTATGAGAGTGATACTATTTTTCTTCTCACTTTATGAAGAAGAGATTATTAGTTATAGATCATTCAGTTGGTAAAAGAAGGTAGTCTATAGCCAAAGTTTGTTTATGTAGACATAATTAAAAAACAAAATTAAAAATTTGTTTTGTAGTATAAGAACATAAATTAAAAAAATTCAGAGATGCTACAAGAGGTGGAAATTCAAACAACAGAAGGAAATTTGCAGAGTTCTGTGTAAATTTTGAGTTAATTAGAGACAGTCTTAGAGATAGTTGAAAGGAATACATAAAAATGTACTAAGAGTCCAAATTAAATCTGAATATTTAGCCCTTCCCTTCATTCCAAAAGGCTATTGCAATAGTACATTAAAAAAAATTAATTTAATGGCAGTAAGAAAAAAAAATATGTTCCTCCTTAAGTGTAATAAAATAAAACAAATTACTAAAAAACTGATGAGAGGGAAGACTTCCGACTTAGGTCTTACCCTTTGCCAGAAGTTCTGGTGCTTTTTTACTCCTTCTGTATTCCTTTTTGGCTAATCAAATCCTACCTTACCACTGATCTGTGGTCTGTGGGCTCATTCTTCAAATCCCCAAGACCAAGGACCTAATGAAGAAAGAAACTCTAGTGACATATTTTAGGGATGTTGTCTGGAATTGAAGATCTGTGATGGTTAACATATTTTCTCACCAACAGACTATCCCGCTGGGCTATATTCTGAAGCATTGGGGCATGTTTGATCCCCAGACGCTGAAAAAAGAATGCATGGTTTTCTTTTGCACCCACGCCTGGCCTCAGTACCAGCTTGCCAAGGATGAACATTGGCCACCAGAGGGTAATCTACATTATGATACCATTTTTCAGTTAGATCTTTTTTTGTAAACAAGAAGAGAAGTGGTCTAAAGTGCCCTATGTGAAAGTTTTCTTTTATCTCAGAGACAACCCCCAACTGTGTAAAACCTGTCAGATAGATCCAGCTCTCCAGGCTGTAGTAATTTCCCCAAATAGCCAGAGGTTCTTGTGAGAGATGTTGTCACCACCTAGTTCAAAACCACTATCTACTTCTCCTGCACCTTATTCCATGCCTTTACAAAACCCCAAGAAGTAGTCCATTCCACAAGTTTCTTCTGGTCCGGTTGGACCCCCAGAAAGCAAATGTGTCCTTCTGGTTGAGACTGTGGGTGGTCAAAGGGGCAATGCATGAGTATTCAGTACATTTTCTCTGGCAAATTTAAAACAAATTAAGATAGATTTAGAAAAATTTTCTGATGACCCAAATAGGTACACAAATGTTCTCCAAGGGTTAGGACAAAAGCTTTAGCCTCTCTTAGAGAGATGTAATGCTACTATTAGATCAAACTTTAACTTTGAATGAGAAAAATGAAGTCTTGGATGAGGCTAGAAAGTGGGGTCATTTGTGGTTCAAGTTTAACATTGATAGCAGCATGTCCTCTGAGGAAAGGGACAGATACCCCATGGGAAGACATGCAGCTCCCTTTGAGGATCCCAAATGGGACCCTAAGAAACAAAGGTGACTGGTGGTGTAAACATTTTCTAACATGTATCCTGGAAGGTTTATACTGACCCAAGAAAAAGCCTATGAATTATTCTAAGTTGTCTACTATCTACCAGGTGCAAAACTAAAGTCCCTCAGTCTTTTTTGAACGGCTTAGGGAGGTGATGAGAAAATCTACTCAGTTGATACCTGACTCCTTAGAGGGCCAAATTATTTTAAAAGATAAATTTATCATTGAGGTAGCCCCAGACATTTGAAGAAAAGTCCAGAAATTGGCTCTAGGCCCCAATCATAACCTGGTGAATTTTCTTAAAATGGCCACAGTGGTCTTTTTATAATCAAGATCAGGAAAAAGGAGGAAAAAGAGAAGGGATAAAAAAAGAATGGAAGTTCTAGTAATGGCACTCTGACAAACAGGCACCATGCAAGGGCAGAGGGAAGCCAGAGGAGCTAAGAATAAGTGCTTCCAATGTGGTCAGACTGGCCATGTCAAAAGAGATTGCCTCCCCCCCACCCCCCCACTAGCCCTCCCTCCCGTGGCAACACCACCTGTCAGGCAAGCCACCAGGCCCCTGTCCAGAATGCAAGGGTGACCACTGGAGGGCAGCCTGTCCCTAGAAGCGATGGCCTCTTGGGACAGTGACCCCATCAGTCCCTGAACTGGACTGAAGGTGCCTAGGGCAGTTTCTCATGGCTCCAGCTTGTGTCATCACCCCTCAAGAGCCTCGGGTCTGCCTCATAGTAGAGGGCCAGAAGACAGAATTTCTTCTGGACACTGGAACAACCTTTTCTGTACTCCTCTCTAACCCTGGTCTTCTATCCCCTAAAATCTGTAACTGTACAGGGGATGTCTGGAAAGCCAGTTACCAAATTCTTCTCTCAGCCTATAAGCTGCAATTGGGGCAACTGGCTGTTGTCTTATGCCTTCCTAATCATGCCTGAAAGTCCTGCTCCTCTTTTGGGGAGGGGCATACTAACTAAAGCAGGAACAACCATTTATATAAATGTGGGACAAGAACCTATACTATGCCTTCCCTTATTAAAGAGAGAAATTAACCCAGAAGTATGGGCTACTGAGGGACAGGTGGGAAGAGCAAAATATGCTCAATCGGTCCTTGAGTTACAAAATCCCACCGTCAATCCCAATCAAAAACAATACCCTCTAAACGCAGAAGCTAAGGATGGGCTAACACTCATAATACAGAATCTAAAACTCTTGTTTAGAAATTGTTAATATCTTGCAACAGTCCATGTAACACTTTTATTCTAGGACGCCAAAGCCAAACAGGTCTTGGAGACTAGTACGAGACCTCCACATTATAAATGAAGCAGTCATTCCTCTCTAACCTATAGTTCCTATACTTTATTATCTCAAATCCCTGAGAAATCTGCATGTTTCACAGTCCTAGATCTAAAAGATGCCTTTTTCTGCACTCCTCTTCATGAGAATTACCAATATCTTTTTGCTTTTGAAGACCCCTCTGACTCCAACCCCCATCTTACATAGACTGTGTTACATCAGGGATTTAGAAGCAGCTCTCATTTGTTTGGACAAACCTTAGCCCAAGACTAAAGTTGTTTTTCATATCCCACAGTGACTCTTATTAAGTATGTAGGTGGCATTCTTTTGGCAGCAATAGATGCAGAGGAATGCCACAAAGCTACCCAAGCTCTATTAAACTTTCTAGTTTACTGTGGGTACAAAGTTTCCAAGGCTAAAGCCCAATTATGCATGCTTGAAGTGCACTATTTGGGTATCCAAGTTTCATAGAGGAGGAGGGTCTTGGGCAAAGAAAGAATAGAACCAACACTGGCTCACTCTAAACCTCTTCTTAGGAATTACAGGCTTTTGCAGACTCTGTTTCCTGGATATAGTGAAATAGCTATATCACTCTATTCTGTAACTAAAAATGCTCAAAAAGAGAGCCTGCTTACTCTAAAATGGTAACTGGAGGCAGATAAGGCATTCCAACAGCTGAAAAGTGCTCTTTTACAGGCCCCTGCTTTAATTTTTGGATAATTTAATCTGTACATTGCAGAGTGGCTAGAATTACCCTAGGAGACTTGACCCAACACTGGACTCCAGTTTTGCAACCTGTAGCTTATCTTAGTAAAGAAATTGACACCATGGGCAAGGGATGGCCACACTGTCTACGAGTTGTAGCAGCTATAGCCCTCTTAACCCTGAAGGCAACTGAGCTAACTTTGGGAAGAGACCTAATTAGTTATACTTCTCATGGCCATACTGGACTTTTAAATTCAAAAAGCAATCTTTGGCTATCAGAAAACTGCTTTCTTAAATATCAACCCTTATTACCAGAAGGGCCAGTGCTACAATTACCAGAAGTACCTGCCCCGCTTTGAATCCTGCCACTTTCCTCCCCGAATCCAATGAGGAAACAGGGCATGAATGCCAAAAAATAATAGCACAGACCTATGCAGCTAGAGAAGACTTACAAGAAACCCCCCCACCTCATCTTGACATGGTTTTGTATACAGATGAAAGTTCTTTCACAGAACAAGGAACTCGCAAAGCAGGCTATGCTGTAGTTACTCAGCATGCTGTAATTGAGAGTGGGTCTCTCCCTTCAGGAACTGGCGTGCAATTAGCTGAGCTAATAGCTGTAACCTGTGCTCTAGAAATTGGGAGAGACAAATGAGTCAATATAATACTTAATCAAAATATGCTTTCCTCATTTTACATGCCCATGTTGGCATTTGGAAGGAAAGACAATACTGAACTTCCAGTGGGTCCCCCATAAAATGTCATCATGAAATAGACAGATAAGCAGCAGTTATTCATTGTGAGGGACACCAAAAAACCTTACATGATATTTCTGAAGGTAATCAACTTGCCAATAAAGAGGATAAAATGGCAGCACAGAACGGAAAAATTTTCCTTGTGGCGCCCCTAATTTGGGAGGGATCACCTGAGAATCATGCACCTCAATGGACTCTGGACTTTCTCCAGAGACTATTCATTACTTCCATCAGACTGGCTACAAAATAGAAGTGGACTTTTGCTATTACCTGCTGAAAGTCAATGGAAAATACTTAAAACTTTTTATCAGTCTTTTAATTTTGGCACTGAAAGTATCTATCAAACAGCTAAAGCTCTCTTTAATGGGAAAAACTTACTTAAAACTATAAAACAGACAATAAGGACTTGTGATGTATGTCAGAGAAACAATCCTTCAAATCACAGTCCTGCTCCCCCAGGTATACAAAAACAAGGTAAATATCCAAGTGAAGACTGGCTAATAGATTTTACTCATCTCCTTAAAGTACGTGGAGTACGATATTTGCTGGTACTTGTGGATACTTTTACTAATTGGGTTGAAGCATTCCTTTACAGGACAGAAAAGGCCCAGGAAGTTGTAAAGGCTTTTAGTACATGAGATTATCCTTGACTTTAGACTCCCTCTAAGTTTGTAAAGTGATAATGGGCCTGCCTTCAAAGCAGCTGTTACACAGGGAATACTTAAAGCCCTGGACATAAAATATCATCTACACTGTTCTTGGAGGCCCCAATCCTCTGGGAAGGTAGAAAAAAAATGAATGATAAAATCAAAGGATAGTTACAAAAGCTAACTCAAGAGACTCATCTACTTTGGACTAAATTATTTCCCATTCTGCTCCTTAAAATGAGAATTTTACCTCAGAAACTCCGTTGTAGTCCATTGGATTTATTATATAGAAGGCCCCTTTTAATAAATAATTTATTAGATCAAAAACTATAGAATTAGTAAGACATATTACCTCTTTAGGTAAATTTCAACAAATCCTTAAAACATCCCAACTACATTTTCACATTCAACACTAAAAGAGCTTTTTACTCCCGGAGATTAGTTATGATCAAAACTCTTCCCTCCAATTCACCTTCCCTGACCCCAACTTGGGAGGGTCCCTTTCCTGTTATCTTGTCTTCTTCTACAGCTGTTAAAGTTACAGAAATAAATTCCTGGATATATCCTTCATGAGTAAAATCCTAGAACCTACCACCTCCTACAGAAGCAGACCATGAAGACAATCAACTACAGTCCATGTACTCTTGTGAGCCTAAAGAAAATTTGAAGTTATTTGGAAGCCAGCAAGGAAAGTGTTAAAGTAGTCTTCTTTTGAAGTCACTGACTTTATTATTTCCAACCTGACACTACTGGCACTAATTAATCCCCTCCTCTCACTGTTCCACCCTTCCTTTTTAATGTGCTAATCAGATTTGTATCTTCCAGAGATGATGTCATCAGGCCACAAGCAGTAAAAAGGGTTCCAGTTCAAGACCTAATTCTGTTATGGACTCCTGGACTGCCCTCCCTCTAGAGCTGGGACTACATTATCATAAAGTGTAAGTATAAATTGTGGCAGGTGTCTGTAGTCCCAGCGACTTGGGAAACTGAGGCAATCAGTTTCACTTAAGCCCAGGAGTTGGAAGTTGCTGTGAGCTGTGTGACGCCACAGCATTCTATCACTCTACTGAGGGTGAAAAAGTTAGACTCTATCTCTACAAAAAAAAAAAAAAAATATATATATATATATATTTATATATATATAAATTTTAACCTATAGCAGTCACAGGTTTTCCTCATGCTCTAATTTAATCATCTTAACAACATTATGAGGACTACAGCTTGGCTTTACCTAACATACACAAATAACGTAACCTAATTATATCCTAATTTAATCTGACATTGAAAAAAAAAAAGAAGAACCAAAACCAATGCTGTTATTTAATAGACCTGGAAATAGGAGAGATCAGGTAGCTTACCCAGGATCATAATGGGACTAGGGAAGTGGTAGAGACAGGCTTGCTTCTAGGTCCTATTGACTCCACCATACCAACCTTCATCTTTATTACAATGATACATGGCATTCCAAGGCATCCTCACATATGTTAAAATATTTCTAGGCGTGGGTGTGTGGCTCATGCAAGTAATCCTAGCACTCTGCGAGGCCAAGGTGGGTGGATAGCTTGAGCTCGCAGGTTCGAGACCAGCCTAAGCAAAAGCGAGATCCTGTCTCTACTAAAAACAGGAAAACTGAGGCAAGAAGATCACTTGAACCCAAGAGATGGAGGTTGCTGTGAGCTATGATGCCAAAGCACTCAGGGTGACAGCTTGAGACTTAGTCTCAAAAAAATTTTTTTTTTCCTGAAACTTGTGTGATTGAAACAGTCAACTGGAAGATGTTTGTTAAAAAATACAGAAATGGCTGGGGTCCGTAGCTCAGTGCATAGGGCGCCAGCCACATACAGCGAGGCTGGCAGGTTTGAAACCAGCCTAGGCCAGCTATACAACCATGACAACTGCAACAATAACAACAATAGCCCGGCGTTGTGGCAGGCACCTGTAGTACCAGCTACTTGGGAGGCTGAGACAAGAGAATTGCTTAAGCCCAAGAGTTTGAGGTTGCTGTGAACTGTGGCATCACAGCGCTCTATCAAGAGTGACACAGTGAGACTCTTTTTCAAAAACAAAAAAGTACAGGAATATAAGACAGATAGATGAAAGCAGTGTGACAGATTGATTCTATGGCCCCATCTCAGACCCCGAAAACCAAATTTTCCCAGTGTGGAGTCAAGGAAGGTAAGATTTGAGAATTTTTTTTCTCCTAACAATCAGACCACCAGTGAAGGATTTGAGATTTTTTAACAAGTGCCTCAAAAGAATTTCCTTTTTTTTAAAAATCATAGCTGTGTACATTAATGCAATCATGAGGTACAATGTGCTGGTTTTATATACAATTTGAAATAATTTCATCAAACTGGTTAACATAGCCTTCACTGCATTTTCTTAGTTATTGTGTAAAGACATTTATATTCTACACTTAGTAAATTTCACATGTACCCTTGTAAGATGCCTTGTAGATGTGGTCCCACCAATTAACCTACCTCCACCTATCCTCCCCCCTCCTCTCCCCTACCCCTTTCCCCTTTTTCTTGAGCTTTCCTATGAAAGCTATAAATTGGTTTCACAGTAGGGCTGAGTACATTGGATACTTTTTCTTCCATTCTTGAGATATTTTGCTGAGAAGAATATGTTCAGCTCCATCCATGTAAACATGAAAGAGATAAAGTCTCCATCTTTCTTTAAGGCTGCATAATATTCCATTGAGTATATATACCACAATTTATTAATCCATTCATGGGTTGATGGTCACTTAGGCTTCTTCCATGATTTAGCAATTATGAATTGGGCTGCAATAAACATTCTGTTACAAATATCTTTGTTATAGTGTGATTTTTGGTCTTCTAGATAAATACCTAGTAGAGGAATTGTAGGATCGAATGGCAGGTCTGTTTTTAGATCCCTAAGTGTTCTCCAAACATCTTTCCAAAAGGACTATATTAGTTTGCATTCCCACCAGCAGTGTAGAAGTGTTCCCTTTTCTCCACATCCACACCAACATCTCTGGTTTTGGGATTTTGTGATGTGGGCTAACGTTACTGGAGTTAGATGATATCTCAAAGTAGTTTTGATTTGCATATCTCTGATGATTAAGGATGATGAGCACTTTTTCATATGCCTGTAGGCAGGCTGTGCACCTGTCTTCTTCAGAGAAGTTTCTCTTCAACTCCCTTGCCCACCCTGAGATGGGATCACTTGTTGTTTTCTTGCTAATATGTTTGCTTCCCTTTAGATTCTGTTTATTAAACCTTTGTCAGAGACATAACCTGCAAATATCTTCTCCCATTCTGAGGGCTGTGTGCTTGCTTTACTTACTGTGTTCTTGGCTGTGCAGAAGCTTTTTAGTTTGATCAGGTCCCAGTAATGTACTTTTGGTGTTGCTTCAATTGCCCGGGGTGGGTCCTCCTCATAAAATATTTGCCCAGGTTGATTTCTTCAAGTGCTTTCCTGGCACTTTCTTCTAGTGTTTTTATAGTTTCATGTCTCAAGTTTAAATCTTGAATCCAGTGACAGTCTATCTTAGTTAATGGTATGGGTCCATTTTCAGTCTTCTACAGGTGGCCAGCCAGTTCACCCAGCACCATTTATTAAATACGGAATCTTTTCCCCACTGAATGTTTTTAATTGGCTTGTCAAAGATCGAATAATGGTAAGTAGCTGGGTTCATGTCTTGGTTCTCTTATTCTGTTCCATACATCTACCTCTCTGTTTTTGTGCCAGTAGCATGCTGTTTTGATCACTATTGATTTATAGTATAGTCTGAGGTCTGGAAGTGTGATTCCTCCTGCTTTGATTTCATTTCTGAGTAATGTCTTGGCTATCTGAGGTTTTTTCTGATTCCTTATGAAATGAAGTATTATTTTTTCAAGATCTTTAAAGTATGACAGTGAAGGCTCGGCGCCTGTGGCTCAACAGGCTAAGGCGCCAGCCACGTACACCTGAGCTGGCAGGTTCGAATCCAGCCTGGGCCCACCAAACAACAATGACGGCTGCAACAACAAAAAAAAAATGGCTGGGTGTTGTGGCAGGCACCTGTAGTCCCAGCTACTTGGGAGGTGGAGGCAGGAGACTCGCTTGAGCCCAGGAATTGGAGGTTGCTGTGAGCTGTGATGCCACGGAACTCTATCCAGGGTGACAGCTTGAGGCTCTGTCTCAAAAAAAAAAAAAAAAAAAAAAAGTATGACAGTGAAGCATTAATAGGGATTGCATTAAAATTGTATATTGCTTTGCGTAGTATGGACGTTTTAATAATGTTGATTGTTTTTCCATTTGTTAACATCTTCAGCTATTTCTTTTCTTAGAGTTTCATAGTTCCCTTTATAGAGATCTTTAACGTCCTTTGTTAGGTAAACTCCCAAATATTTCACCACCTTTGGCACTACTGTGAACGGAGTAGAGTCCTTGACTGTTTTTTCAGCTTGGCTATTGTTGGTATATATAAAGGCTATTAAGTTATGAGTGTTGATTTTGTAATCTGAGACCCTGATGTATTCCTTGATCACTTCTAAGAATTGTAGCAGAATCCCTGGGTTTTCCAGATATACAATCATATCATTTGCAAAGAGTGAAAGTTTGATCTCTTCTGACCCTATATAGATACCCTTGATTGCCTTTTCTTGCCTAATTGCGATGGCTAAGACTTCCATTACAATGTTAAAAAGCAGTGGAGACAACAGGCAATCTTGCCTGGTTCCTGATCTGAGTGGAAATGATTTCAATTTAACTCCATTCAATAATGATATTGGCTGTGGGTTTGTTGCAGATGGCCTCTATCAGTTTAAGAAATGTCCCTTCAATACCAATTTTCTTAAGTGTTATGATCATGAAAGGATGCTGGATATTATCAAAAGCTTTTTCTGCATCAATTGAGAGAAGTCTACGGTCTTTGTTTTTTAATTTGTTTATGTGCTGAATTATATTTATAGATTTACATATATTGAACAAGTTTTGAGACCCTGGGATAAAACCCACTTGGTCATGGTGTATAGTTGTTCAATGTGCTACTGGATTCTGTTTGTTAGGATCTTGTTGAATATTTTTGTATCAATATTCATTAGTGATACTGGTCTCTTTTCTTATTGGGTCTTTTCCTGGTTTGAGGATCAAGGTGATGTTTGCTTCATAGAATGTGTTAGGTAGTATTCCTTCCTTTTCTGTATTTCAGAAAAGGTTAAGTAATATAGGTACTAGTTCCTCTTTAACGGTTTGGTAGAATTCTGATGTGAAGCCACCTGGTCCCAAGCTTTTCTTTTTAGGGAGATTTTTATATAGCTGATGCTATTTCAGAACTTGATAGAGACCTGTTCAACATTTCCACTTCATTCTGGGTAAGTCTAGGAAGGTGGCATGCTTCCAAGTATTGGTCTATTTCCTTCAGATTTTCATATTTCTGAGAACAGAGTTTCTTGTAATATTTGTTAAGGATTTTTTCAATTTGTGAGGAGTCTGTTGTTATTTCTTCTTTACCATTTCTGATTGATGAAATTATAGATTTTACTCTTTTTCTCCTGGTTAGGTTAGCCAAAGGTTTATCTATTGTATTGACCTTTTTTAAAAAACCAACTTTTTGATTTATTGATCTGTTGTAGAATCCTTTTGTCTTCAATTTCTTTTAATTCTGCTCTAATTTTGGTTATTTCTTTTCTTCTGGTGGGTTTGGGATTGGAATATTCTTCCTTTTCCAGTTGCTTGATATGTCCCATTAAGTTTTTAACTTCCTCTCTTTCCGTTCTCTTGAGGAAGGCTTGCAGTGCTATAAATTTCCCTCTTAGGAATGCCTTTGTAGTATCCCAGAGGTTCTGATAATTTGTGTCTTCATTATCATTTTCTTCCAAATATTTGATAATTTCCTTCTTAATCTCATCTATGACCCATCTATCATTCAGCATAAGGTTATTTAGCTTCCATTTTTTTTTTTTTTTTGAGACAGAGCCTCAAGCTGTCACCCTGGATTGAATGCCATGGCATCACAGCTCACAGCAACCTCCAATTCCTGGGCTTGAGCGAGTCTCCTGCCTCTGCCTCCCAAGTAGCTGGAACTACAGGCGCCCGCCACAACGCCCGGCCATTTTTTGGTTGCAGCCGTCATTGTTGTTTGGCGGGCCTGGGCTGGATTCGGACCCGCCAACTCAGGTGTACATGGCTGGCAACTTAGCTGCTTGAGCCACAGTCAGCGAGCCTAGCTTCCAGGTTTTTGTATGAGTGTGCAAACTCTTGTTGTTACTGAGTTCCACTTTTATTCCATGATGGTCTGAGAAGATGCAAGGAATAATTCTGTTCTTTTAAATTTGCTGAGGTTAGATTTGTGATCTAAGATGTGACCAATTTTGGAGTATGTTCCATGGGCTAATGAGAAGAATGTGTATTCAGTTTTGTTAGGATGAAATGTTCTATAGATGTCTGTTAAATCCAATTGTTGAATGGTTAAGTTTAAGTCTAAAATTTCTTTGCT
>CAUYRH010035134.1:0-14806 GCA_963574655.1 Perodicticus potto | reverse complement strand
CAGACAGAGTACTGATTGGTGGGGATGAAACCCCAGAAGGCCAGAGAGCCGTGCAGGCCCTGTGTGCTGTATATGAGCACTGGGTTCCCAGAGAAAAGATCCTCACCACTAATACTTGGTCTTCAGAGCTTTCCAAACTGGCAGCAAATGCTTTTCTTGCCCAGAGAATCAGCAGCATTAACTCTATAAGTGTCCTGTGTGAAGCAACAGGAGCTGATGTAGAAGAGGTAGCAACAGCCATTGGAATGGACCAGAGGATTGGAAATAAGTTTCTGAAAGCCAGTGCTGGTTTTGGTGGGAGCTGTTTCCAAAAAGATGTTCTAAACTTGGTTTATCTCTGTGAGGCTCTAAATTTGCCTGAAGTAGCTCTCGTTATTGGCAGTAGGTAATAGACATGAATGACTACCAGAGAAGGAGGTTTGCTTCCCGAATCATAGATAGTCTGTTTAATACAGTGACTGATAAGAAGATAGCTATTTTGGGGATTGCATTCAAAAAGGACACCGGTGATACGAGAGAATCCTCTAGTATATATACTAGCAAGTATTTGATGGATGAAGGTGCACACCTCCATATATATGACCCAAAAGTACCCAGGGAACAAATAGTTGTGGATCTTTCTCATCCAGGTGTTTCAGAGGATGACCAAGTGTCTCGACTTGTGACCATTTCCAAGGATCCATATGAAGTGTGTGATGGTGCCCATGCTGTTGTTGTTTGCATCGAGTGGGACATGTTTAAGGAATTGGATTATGAACGCATTCATAAAAAAATGCTGAAGCCAGCCTTCATCTTTGATGGACGGCGTGTCCTGGATGGGCTCCACAATGAGCTACAGACCACTGGCTTCCAGATTGAAACAATTGGCAAAAAGGTGTCTTCAAAGAGAATTCCATATGCTCCTTCGGGTGAAATTCCAACATTCAGTCTTCAGGATCCACCTAACAAGAAACCTAAAGTCTAGACGTTGCCGTAATTGGTTGTGGTTTTGTTTGGTACTTTAGGATAGCAAATATCTATTGATGTTAAATGGTGAATGAACCAAGTGTTTTTAAGGAAACGAAATTATTTTTTTAATGATCAAATTTATAATAGCTATATGGGTATTAGCATCTCTGGTAATTATGAATCTAGAATATTTTTTACATATTTTTATATTGTTAGTTTGGTTATTGGATGAGTAGAAAATAATCATGTTGGTTTTAATGGTGTCAGTTTTTGTAAAATAAAAATTAAACCAAACACCTCTGATTATATAAATTGTCCATAAGTAGCACTTTAATATCACATTGTAAAGGGAAAGACACTTTAGTTTTCCTGGTCACTGGTTTGTCATTAGATGTATTCGGAAGCCACAAAATTACTACACTAAATAACCTTTACAAGTATGGTCTGGTTAAAGTTCTGTGTTCCTTTTACTTTCAATGAGATGTGTCATTAATTTTTTTTTTCTTAGCTCACTTCAAATATGTTTAAGACTTTTTAACATGAAGAGAAAAATCAATAGTATTGTCTGTTTCCCTCCCCTTTATTTCTTAGTTTTCCTCATTGCTCATTATTTTTGCAGTCTAAGAGCCAAAAATATTTGTTACCTTGATTTTGCCTTTTTATTTCTACTCTTTATTGTAATTTTTATTTTTTCTTTAAATAAGAAAGCCAATATTTCTCATATATAAACTTAAGTAGATTTAGTCTAAAATAGGAATTTTTGTGTGTATATCCATCTGCTTTTTTATGTCTCTTGTTGACTTTTGTATTTGAGTGGTTTTTGCTTTTGTTTGATCATTATTGAAATATGTCATGTGTCCATGTGATGCTTGTGCTCTGCTGAGAGTGCACAAATGTGTTAAATAGATGCACATCTCATCCTTTGGGAAACTTGCAGTTTGGTAAGAAGAGACAGATATAAAGGTGAGGACAGATACACCTGTACAGATTAACAAATACATAAATAAAACATTCTGCATCAAAAAAAAAAGAAAGAAATTGCAAAATAATTCTAAAATCTATCAAGAGAAACAAATTAATTTTTGAAGAGACAGTAACAAATAGAGCCTTGACAGACAATATATTAAGCTATAGGGCTCACTAAAGCATAAATGGAATCCAGGCTTTTAGAATCCAAAAGCTAGTCAGGTTAGACACAGAGTGCATATCACGTGAGCAGCACATATGATGGCAGAATCTACAGGCACGTCTAACAAGTGTGCATGCTCACCATATGCATGCTATAAGCAAGTACAGCATGTGTATGGAAAACCAGAATATGATTAAGGAGAAGTTTCACATCGGTGGACAATGAATAAGTTATTCAAAAAATCATGCAGGGAAAACTGTTTTCTTAAGAGTAAAAAAGGCCAAAGCCCTACCCCCACTCCGCACATCCAAAAAATTCCTAATAGAACAAATATTTAAATAGCAAAATTAAGATAAGTAAAACACAATAGTATTAGAAAAAAACATAAGTAGATTCTTTCTTTCTTTCTTTCTTTTTTTTTTTTGAGACAGAGCCTCAAGCTGTCACCCTGGATAGAGTGCTGTGGCATCACAGCTCACAGCAACCTCCAATTCCTGGGATCAAACAAGTCTCCTGCCTCTGCCTCCCAAGTAGCTGGGACTACAGGTGCCCGCCACAATGCCCGGCCATTTTTTGATTGCAGCCATCGTTGTTGTTTAGCAGGCCCAGGCTGGATTCGAACCCGCCAGCTCAGGTGTATGTGGCTGGTGCCTTAACCCGTTGAGCCACAGGCGCCGAGCCAAGTAGATTCTTGTTTTTATCTTGATGCGCTAGGTCTTGCTCAGCATGGTGCCAAAGTCAGAAAAGATTGCATTATGGCAATCTTAAGAGATCTGACTATATGTATTTTAAAATGCATTTGCAGAAAAATTCATAGAGACTGTAAGTAGAATAGTAGTTGACAGAAGCAGGAGAGAGGAGGAAATAGGGACTTAACTGTTTAATAGATAAAGAGTTTCAGTTTGGGATGGTGAAAAAGTTCTAGAGAGAGATGGTGGTTATAATACAACAACGCACATATACGTAATGCCTCTTGACTGTACATTTAAAAATAGCTGAAATGGTAAATTTTATATTATGTACACGTATATTTTAGCACAATAAAAATAGGCCAGGCACTTTCATTCATGCTTGTAATCATAGCACTCTAGGAGGCGAAGGTGGGAGGCTCCCTCAAGGACAGAAGTTTCACATCAACCTGAACACAGAGGCTCTGTCTCTACAATAAATAAAAAAAATTAGCTGGGCATGGTGGTATGCACCTTTAGTCCCAGCTACTAGGAGGCTAGGGCAGGAGCAGCACTTGAACCAGGGAGTTTGAGAGTTTGAGGTTGTACTGAGCTATGATGTTGCCACTGCACACCAGCCAGGATGACAGAGCAAGACTCTTGTCTCAAAAAAAAAAAAAAAAGAAAAGAGGCTTGGCACCTGTGGCTCAACGGACTAAGGCGCCAGCCACCTACACCTAAGCTTGCGGGTTCGAATCCAGCCTGGGCCCGCCAAACAACGATGGCTGCAGCCAAAAAATGGCCGGGTGTTGTGGCGGGCACCTGTGGTCCCAGCTCCTTGGGAGGCAGAGGCAAGAGACTCGCTTGTGCCCAGGAATTGGAGGTTGCTGTGAGCTGTGATGCCATAGCGCTCTATCCAGGGTGACAGCTTGAGGCTCTGTCTCCAAAAAAAAAAAAGAAAGAAAGAAAGGAAGAAAAAGAAAGAAAAGAAGAGAAGAAAGAAAAAGATTATGTGCAGGAAATGTTGCTGTTTTAAATAATGTGGAAAAACTATAATTTAATCTCAGTAGCTTGCAGAATATACCTTTCAACAAAGAAAGGGGCCCTGGGGCCACATGTGGCCTTCTGGATCCTTGAGTGCAACCTTTTGACTAAAACCCACTTTTACAAAACAAATCTTTTTAATAAAGGGATTTGTTCTATGAAGTCTAGATCCGGTTGAAGGGCCCACACTAGGGATCTGGAGGGTCACATGTGGCCTTGAGGTCACAGGTTTCCCAGCAATAACACAGGGGTCAAATATGACTTTAACATAATAAAAATCAAATTTCTTAAAAAATGTACTTGTTCTGTGAATAATGTTTCTCTATCCTTAAGTAACTTCAAATTACTATTTTTAACTACTAAAAAATGAACCTGGAGAGAAACAAAAGACTCAAAATGAACTATACTGAAATAAAAACAGAAAATTGAGGTAAGCAATGTTGATAATGCTACATTCCACATTCATCTTAAGGAGTCAAAAATCATTTAATGAACAATTCTGACCAAATTCTTATTAACATCTTAAGTTGGTTACTTAACCTCACAAATCTCATCATCTGTTCAACTTCTTAATGCCTTTGTTACATATTCTATAAAAAGGGACTGAAATGAATGCCTTCTACAAGTTCCTTTTAGATCTGAGACCTTAAGACATAAATTTTTCTTTTTTATAGTGAAAATTTCAAAGGAAAAAATTAACTTCAAACATGCTTCTAAGTGGTACTGAAGTATCATTTCTATTCTTTGGGAGAAGAATCCACACATACAATCCCGACTAGTAAAGGATCCTAAAATGAAGAAAAGCACATAATTTTTTTTCACCTGTAAAGTATAAAAAATTAATTTTAAGTTATGTTATATGTTCTTATGCCTATTTTTAAAAACACCTTTAATACTTACAGCTTGATTAGGTAGATTGTCAGTCTTAAGTTCTCTGTGATTAGAATACTGAATATAAACAGGCTGGCTTCGAAGCTGAGGAGTGATGGGAGTGTAATAATTCACCATAGTAACAGCAGCTTCCTCAGAAGCCATTTCTAAGAAAGCCTGCAATAAATACAAGAATGTTAAGGAAAAGCTCATCTTTTTTGAAAAATAGTTACGAACTATTTTGTTATTCTAACTTGCTCTAAACTCATGCATGCTCTACAGAAATGATATTTATCCCCAATAGGATGAAAAAATGTTTGCTTCAAAGAATATCTCAGATATTAATTAGACACATATTTGAAAAGTTGGGTTCAATAAAACATTTGGGATTGGGAAACTGCCAGTTAATTAAATGATTTTATGTGGTTTTTTGGCTTTTCTTATGTTTCTTCTAAAATCTAGATATAATTTGAAAGACTAAAATGAGTGTGCACCATCAGTGTAAATGGACGCTTTCAGAGACCATAGGCCTAAAATCCATAAACAGAGATACTAAAATTTCATGGGGGCAATTGGAAAGGTAAAAAAAAAGTCTAAAAAGCCTCTGTAGGGGGGCGATAAGAAGCAAAAAGAAAAATAAAGAAAAAAAAGCAAGGTTAAAAAACAGAGAAACACTGTTCTAACTACCTAGATTCTTTGAGATTCTTTTTTGTGAGGCTGGGTCTCACTGTCATCCAGGCTCAAGTGTAGTGGCATGATCATAACTCACTGCAACCTTGAACACCTGTGCTCATACGATCCTCCCACCTCAGCCTCCCTGAGTAGCTGGGACTACATGCATATGCCACCATGCCCACCTAATTTTTTTCTTTTATTTTTTTGTAGCAACAAGGTCTTGCTATGTTGCCCAGGTTGGTCTCCAACTCCTGGCCTCAAGCAACCCTCCTGCCTTAGGCTCCTAAAGTACTAGGATTAAAGGCCTGAGCCACTATGCACCAGTCCACCACCCACATTCTTAAACAGGGTTGGGGCATAATGTTTTGTTCCCCCCTTACCTTTTCTTAAAACATTTATTTATGAATAAAATTAAATTTCCAGTAGGAATTGTATTACCTCATACTTTGTCCACATATCTGATAGCAAAGAAGAGAACTGTTGTGATATGGTAGGAAGGGAATCTGATTAAAATTTATACCCTTCTATCACCTTGGTCATTAACACCTCTGAGCCTTGGTTTCCCCATCAAACACATGAAATCCTGCCTAAGTCCCCTTGTACCTCTAACTTGAGATGATTTTAGGTAGTGTTGCCGTTAGGTGGACTGACTGGGATTTTTCAGAATAGAACTATTAAATCTCAGTTTCTGAAAGCATCCATTTAAAATGGTGGTGCCCACATTTAAATTTGCCTTTTTAACTACTTCTAGATATCAGAAGAAACAAAACTAAAAGGAAAAAACTAAGAGCTACATAAAACCAGTTAATTAAGCAGCAATTTCCCAATTCCATATCCTTTACTATAGTCGACTTTTCAAATATACTTCCAATCAGCATCTATATTACACTCTGAAAAAAAGTTACATATAAAAATATAAATTTTATACACACATACGTACATATGCATAAACACTATGTCTACACCTGTATGTCACATGTATTTGTATATACACAATCATACAAAAGTAGTTAAAAGTTCTCCAAAGTAAGAATTACACTCTTGAACATTTCTTAAAGAGCCATTTGAAATTCCAGTCTAAAAAAATAGGAAATCAGGCCTGCAGCACTGACATTATCTTAAGGAACCAAGACCTCTTCCCCATACCACATGTTCTCTATCCCTCTACCCCCAAAAAACACAGTGAAAAAATTCTTCCATCAGCCATCTCCTTGTATCACTCATTACTACCATCGGTCCCCAACCCACAGACTCTCGGGGCTTTGCTCAGTGTTTCCAGGGCTTAGATTCATTTTTTAAGTGTTGCAGCTTTGTTTAAAATACAGATGTACACATATCTATCACATTTCACATATAATTTGGAGGTACAGGTTTAGTATCCCTTTTCAAAAACCTTTCAGGAGAGCAGGGGCAGGGCAAGATAGCCAAACAGAACTTCCAGGAATCGTCCCACCACACAAACACCAAATTTGATAACTATTCATGCAAGCAAAGATCTTCAGAAGAACCAAAAATCAGGCATGGTTTCAGAAAGCAGAACTAGGACCATTGAATTAAAGTTGTTACTGAAAAAGAAACAGATTTCAGCTATGAAGAATGATATGAAAATCATTCTTCCTATAAAAAAGTTATTAACAAGGTGGTGCCTGTGGCTCAGTGAGTGGGGCACCGGCCCCATATGCTGGAGGCGGTGGGTTCAAACCCAGCCCCGGCCAAAAATTGCAAAAAAAAAAAAAAAAAAGTTATTAACAAATAATGTACACACAATAAAAGACACCAAAAACCCACAACAACAATAAAAAAAATATTTGGGAACAGAAATGTTTGGGATTTCAGGTTTTAGAATATTTGCCTTATACTTACTGGTTTAAGCATCTCTAATTTGAAAATCCAAAATGCTGCAATGAGCATTTCCTTGGAGCATGATTTCAGCACTCAAAAACTTTTAGATTTGGGAGCATTTCCTTTTTTAGAAAATTCAATCTGTATTATAAGATAAAATAGCTTCGAATCCTCCAAATGCAGGGTATTTTTTAAATTAAAGAGCAAAGGATCAATTTTTCAAATTATGGAAATAGGAGAACTTTCTATATTAAGTCAATATCAATTTGAGTCATGGAAGTGACTTTTGATCTGTAATCACTGTGCTAACATTAGATATCTCAAGAATGACATTGGAAAAGCTGAGATGGAAGATGTTCCTTGATATTTATATCTTATTCTACATATGGCTTCTGCTTACACAAACAGGATACTCATGGAGCTTTAAGGTGAAAGGTTTTGTCTCCCTAACTTAATAGTTGGTAAGGAAGATAAAATAAGAGATGTACACTAACCATTCTGAGCCCTCGAAACTACCTATAAGATCATTTCACATTTAAAACACAGGAATCACTCTTCAACCAAATTAACACAAATTTCTAGTTAAACAATTCAATTCTTTTTTACTACAAAAGAACATTTTATTAAGTTCGTTTTTTTAGAGATGGAACCTTGCTATTCTGCCAGGCTGGAGTGCAGTGGGTATTCGTAAGTGATCACAGGAATTTTAACTTGCTCTGTTTGGGCCCTGGGCCTCCTTAGGCAACCTAATCGTCCCCCACTCCCAGGAGGTCACCACACTCCAAACTTAGTGTGAACACTGGATCTATATGTACCACAGCCAAGAGCTCCTGGGCTCAAGCAATCTTCCCACCTCAGCCTTCCAAATAGCTGGGACTACAGGGATGTGCCACCAAACTTAGCCAAAAGAGTATTTAATTAGAAAGCATGTATCAATTACTTCAACTTATGTATAAAACATTTATAATTTATTCATAAAATATACGTATTGACAATACAAGTTATTGAACATAGGGAGTAGCAAATACCTATAAATCAAATTATTTATTTGTTTACAATTAGCTTACTTGTCAAATGTTTCCATGTGAAGTCTAGTAAAGCAGTATTAACTGGACAAATGTTAAACACGATGTATAACTGTATCAACCAAATGTAACAACTGAACCAATTAAACACTCCAACTGAGCTAACAACATCCTATGAAATAAAAATGTTAGCCATGTCAATAATCAATCAATCCACAATAAACAAAATAAAATTGTAAAAATAGAAAAATAAAAATCTACTATCTTTTTTTTTTGGAAATAAGAGTCTTGCTCTGTTGCTTTGGGTAGAGGGCCATAGCAGCATCATAGCTCACAACAACCTCAAACTCTTGGGCTCAAGAGATCCTCTTGCATCAATGTTTCTATTTTTCAGTAGAGACAAGGCCTTGCTCTTTTGCTCAGGCTAGTCTTAAACTCCTGAGCTCAAGCAATCCAGCCACCGCAGCCTCCCGGAGCAGTAGGATTACATGTGTGAGCCACCATGCCTGGCAAAAGTCCACTATCTTAAAGGAGTAATTTTATATTATCTAAGAGGTAAAAATGTCCACGATTTACTTTAAAGCCACTGTTCAAAGATAACAGTAATATACTTTTTTGAGTTTTTCTAAGACAACAGGATAAAAATGACTACAGTAAGGAAAAACTGGAAACTGTTGCTAAGTGGTTTTTGTCTTTCAACAAAGAATTTGTGAATATTACTCTAATAATATTTGCTAAATAGCACATTTCTGCAAACTCTTTGCTGAATGTTAAGAATATTCATCACCCAATTTCATATCTGATGTTTATCAATCGATTTATTTACATTATAAATGTATTTACTTATTTATTTTTTAATATTATTATTATTTGCAGTTTTTGGCTGGGGCCGGGTTTGAACCTGCCACCTCAACATGGGGCCGGCACCCTACTCCTTTGAGCCACAGGCACCGCCCATATATTTTTTTTTTTTTTTTTGAGACAGAGTCTTACTTTGTCACCCTTGGTCAAGTGCCATGGAGTCATACCTCACAGCAACCTCAAACTCTCAGGCTCAAAAGATCCTCTTGACTCAGCTTCAGTTGGGACTACAGGTGCCCATCACAATGCCCAGCTACTTATTTCCTACTTTTTATTAGAGATGGGTTCTCGCTGTTGATCAGGCTGGTCTCAAACTCCCGAGCTCAAGCAACCCACCCTCCTTAGCCTCCCAGAATGCCAGGATTACAAGCGTGAGCCAGGGTGCCCGGCTTAAACTTATAATTTACCAAAAGTAGAAGAAACAAACTGAGACACATCACAATGTACACCCAAATTTCTAGGGCCTAGATCTGTTATCTTCATTATAGTGCCCAATTTTTAACATCAGTCACGTAAAGAAAAAGTAAAATAATATCTTTGGAATGTAATTCTTGTCAGAGAAAGTTTTTTTCTGAAAGTATTTAGAACCTAAAATTTCATGTATAAAAATAAATTTTCCCATATGGGGTCCAGGAAAATATTATTTGTGTCTCTCCAAAGTTTTTCTTTTTGTTGTTGTTTATTTTTCCAAAGTATTTATCAAAGGGTTTAATTTTCATAATGTGGGGTAGAAAGACAACCAAGTCACTGCCCAGAGGAAGGGTAATGAAAATAACCCCCACCCAGCACCCAACACTCTACCTCCAAAAGCCCTAGGAAACGTTATTGCTCGTAAGTGGTTCTTGTGACTAACATCAGAATCTCATCCTGAAGTATATTACGAAAGAGATATTTTTTAACCTGAATTCATAATCAAAAGGCAACGAACTGGCTGGGCAGGGTGTCTCACTCCTGAAATCCTAGCACTCTGGGAGGCCAAGGCAAGAGGATCCCTTGAACTCAAGAGTTGGAGACCAGCCTGAGCAACAAGGCCTCATTTCTACTAAAAATAGAAAAATTAGCCAGGCATTGTAGAGGGCACCTGCAGTCCCAGCTCCTTGGGAGGTAGAGGCAGGAAGAACACTTGAACCCAGGACTCTGAGATTGCTGTGAGCTAAGCTAACACCATGGCACTCTAGCCTGGGCAGAGTGTCTGTCTCAAAAAAAAAAAAAAAAAGGCTTGGCGCCTGTGGCTCAGGTGGCTAAGCCGTCAGCCACATACACCTCAGCTGGCGGGTTCGAATCTAGCCCAGCCCGCCAAACAACAATGACGGCTGCAACAACAACAAAAAAAAAATAGCTGGGCGTTGTAGCGGGCACCTGTGGTCCCAGCTACTTGGGAGGCGGAGGCAGGACAATCGCTTGAGCCCAGGAATTGGAGGTTGCTGTGAGCTGTGATGCCATGCACTCTACCCAGGCTCTGTCTCAAAAAAAAAAAAAAAAAGCAACAATTTATATAACAGTTACAGTTAGCTTACAGATAGAATAAACTCAGAATGAACAGCAGAGGCAAAGAAAATTGTGACATTACCTACTGCCTCTCACAAGCAATTAGCCATTAGACATGGCCATATTTGCTCTGTTCAAAACAAATCATACCATTCTGAAAAGCAGCAATTTTGTTAAAGATGTAAGTGGCAGGAATGCACAGTCTCCAATGTATATAAGATAAATGTGTAAACACAAGAAAGTCCAAACACCTAAGGTATGTTACTTTCTTCAGATCTTAGTTACCTCATCTAAATTAAATGGGGATAACAAGTAAACTACAGGGGACTAAATCAGAAATCATTACCCAATCTATTTCATTACCAACATTTATCAACCTATTTACTTATATTATAAATGTATTTATAATGTGTTTCTTAAACTTATTATTTACCAAAAGATGATGAAACATACTGATATATCAAAATGTACAACAAAATTTCTAGGGCCTAGATCTATTTTCTTCTTTATAGCAGTGCTCAGTGTAAAAGATTTTTAGGACAACCAAACAAAAACGTGAAAAGAACTAACAAAAACTTCAATCTATGTGGGGTCTGAGCTGGAACAAGGGAGCACAGATTAGCTTACTCAAATCAAAGTATGTAGTATTTTGGTCATCATAGAAATAAGTTCCCTTATTCTTCTTAATAAAAACCTGTTAACTTTGAAGGTTCTCTTACAGTCTTTTTAAATATTAAAGAAGCTACATCTTAATTCTACCACAAAAATACACTGTTAAACAAAATTTGGGGGAGGCCTTTGTTTTGGACCAGCTTCTTGTACTAGGCCCCAGCAGGCTAGTCCATACCAAGATGGAGTCACTTGTGCTAAATGAAGATAAATCCCCAAATAAACCAGTTTTTCCTGAAAACAGAAGATTTACAGTAAACAATCAGAAAGGGCCCAGTCTATCTGAATCAATGTGCTAAGTCCTCTTTGCTTTAATCCTTATAAGATAGTAAGAAAAAATGTTAACCAATTCACTTTTTTTATTTTTGTGTTTCCTTGTTCTTATAAAACAAACCATTCTGTCATGTCCAGTGGAACATGTATTTACGTTATAGAATATGTTGCTCAGTTCTAGAATCACAATTAAAAGGCAATTAAGTGATCTTTAAATTTGTTGTAATTTTAGGGTGGTGCCTGTGGCTCAGTGAGTAGGGTGCTGGTCCCATATACCAAGGGTGGTGAGTTCAAACCCAGCCCTGGCCAAACTGCAACAACAACAAAAAAGAATAAATAAATAAAAATAAATAAACTTAATTAAAAAAAAAATTTGTTGTAATTTTGTCTTTTGACAATACTATATATTTCTAGCTGGAGTATGGAAATTAAACTTTTTTAACTTGCCATACAAATCATAACTTACATCCCCTCTATCAGGATCTTCTGATAATCACAGGCTATTCATAAATGATCTTATAATATAAAATATAAACAATACAAATAAATAAATAAAATAAAACATAAAGTAATATTGAATGTTTCTTGTTAAGGAGGAAAAAGACCAAAGACAAGATAAATCTCCTTCCTGTGTTGATTTTTGTTTGTTGCTTCCTGTTACCAAAAAAAAAAAAAAAAAAAAAAAACTGACCAAAAAAAACCCCTCTACTTTAAAATTTAACTTATAGCCATTGGATGAAATTCAGAAAATATACCAGTAAAATCAAGAAAATAAAAATTATCTCTAACACTAGCACTTAGAGATTCACTTTATGGCAATCTTTAAATATTACATACCTGGCTTTTTCCTTTCAACATCAAAAGATTAGTTACTTTGCCAAATGGTAAACCTAATGATATGACCTCTGCTTCGGTGACATCACATGGAATTTTGCGAAGATGGAGAACACGGGAAGGCGAACAGGGAGGTCTATCTCCTTTAAATTTCTTGTTGTCATTCCCATTAGCTAAAAAACATAAGATTTTTTAAAAATTACTGAAACTAATCTGGGTTGACACACTACATTAGCCATATTGTCACACTCTGGGTTTTGAAATTGAGGGTATCATGAGACTGACTGGAGGAGGGAGGAAAAGGAGAGCAGGAAACTAAACCAACCACCTTCCAATGAATAGGGTTTTTGATTTTTTCACTGTGGGAATTAAAATGTTTTAAAACTGAAATCTGATTTAAGTTCATGGAAAAGTACTAGGGTAAATGAATTACATTATTTTAAATACCTCTATAAATAATCAACTTGTTCTTATGATTAGAGAACAATATTTATGATATCTTTAATGTATTTTTTTTTCTTTTTTTGAGACAGAGCCTCAAGCTGTCACACTGGATAGAGTACGGTGGCATCACAGTTCACAGCAACCTCCAATTCCTGGGCTCAAGCAAGTCTCCTGCCTCCGCCTCCCAAGTAGCTGGGACTGCAGGCGCCCACCACAACGCCCGGCCATTTTTTTGGTTGCAGCCGTCATTGTTGTTTGGCAGGCCCGGGCTGGATTCAAACCTGCCAGCTCAGGTGTACGTGGCTGGCACCTTAGCCCGCTGAGCCACAGGCATCGAGCCCTCTTTAATCTATTTTTCAGAATATTTTTCTAATTTGTTTCATTGTTAAACAAATGTAATTAGAACAGTAAGTTTTAGGAAAGACAATGATAGAAATCCTGTATTTTCTATATCCTAAAGAGATTTGTATTTGAACTACGTGTTTATAAAAATTAAGTTTATTTCTCAGGCATTACAATCTCCATTTGTTTTTTAGAAACTAAATCATTGTTTATGCTAATCTTCCTTAGGCTATACCAGTAGTTCTTAACATAATCACCACCTAGTTGAAAATGCAAATTTCCACCCTCTCCCCAGACCTACTGAAGCAGAAGCTCCAATCCCTCCCGGTGATTCTGATTCACCTTGAAGTTTAAGAACCACCAAGTAAAATAAAGAAATTCATCATGCATTAAATCTCATTTTAACACTGACAATAACCTGAATTGATAAGCCTGTAAGTTTATAAATGTAAGATTGAGAAATTTTCCTTCAGAAATAGAACTATGTGAAATTGAATGCAATAATCTTTCCAAATACCTAAAAATATAATTTTTCTAAACACTAATGAAACTTTAAAATCAAATATCTGTGATCCTCAGCGGCGTCTGTGGCTCAAAAGAGTAAAGGCACTGGCCCCACATGCCGGAGGTGGCAGGTTCAAACCCAGCCCCGCTACCCCTCTAAGAAATCTGTGATCCTAAATAAATAAACTTCATGAGGACCAAATAAAAATTAACATGGCACTATTTTATACCCATATCTGTGGCATAGAACTCAACCTTTTTACAGCTAAATAAGTTGACTTAACATCCAAACCAGCACTTGCTCTCAAATTTTCTGCTCATGAGTGCAGCTAGCATTCTTCCTAGACACAAAAGATTATTCCTAGAGGTCCATAAAAAAAAAAATTGTGATAGAAACTTTTTTTTTTTTTTGTAGAGACAGAGTCTCACTCTATCGCCCTCAGTAGAGTGCCGTGGTGTCACACAGCTCACAGCAACCTCCAACTCCTGGGCTTAGGCGATTCTCTTGCCTCAGCCTCACAAGTACATGGGACTACAGGCGCCTGCCACAACGCCTGGCTAGTTTTTGTTTTGCAGTTCGGCCGAAGCCAGATTTGAACCCGCCACCTTTGGTATATGGGGCCAGCACCCTACTTGCTGAGCCACGGGCACCGCCTGTGATATAGACTTTTTGATCTTGGTATCTTTATTTGGCAAAATTAAGACATTGCCAAATAATTGAAAATATTATCTGTAAAATCTCAAAATCTAAGAATTACTGGCTTAGATGATCAGAAAAAGGTTGCATCTAAAAATTTGATAAATAAAATGAAGAAGGTATATAAGCAATCATATGGCCATAATTTTAGAAAAACCAACAGAAAACTTGGAAATTCTAATGCATGATACACCCAAATTTAAAGAATTAGTCTCTATGCAAAAGAATATACTTCAGGGTCGGCGCCTGTGGCTCAGCGGGCTAAGGCGCCAGCCACTTACACTTGAGCTGGCAGGTTCGAATCCAGCCCGGGCCGCCAAACAACAATGACAGCTACAACCAAAAAATGGCCGGGCGTTGTGGCGGGCGCCTGCAGTCCCAGCTACTTGGGAGGCGGAGGCAAGAGACTCACTTGAGCCCAGGAATTGGAGGTTGCTGTGAGCTGTGATGCCACAGCACTCTACCCAGGGTGACAGCTTGAGGCTCTGTCTCA
>CAUYRH010035131.1:0-16360 GCA_963574655.1 Perodicticus potto | reverse complement strand
TAGGGTAAAAATAGACAAATTATGAATGTGTTATAATTAGAAGATTTAAAAAATGTTTTCCTTTCTTCATTAAGTAGTATAAACTAGATTCTTTTTTAAAACTACTTAAAACTTATGTAAATGCCTGGTCCAAAAATTTTATTCACTATCAGTCTTTAATAGCTTATCCCTCATCTCTGACATACATTTTAAGTTTAAAAAACTACACAATAGCATTAATTATCAAATAAAAGTAGATGTTTCAATAATGTGAGACTTCATGATAAGAAAAACAATTAAAAGACACCAAATTTGGCAGGTTCCAAATCCAGTAATGTTTAAAGGAAAAATGAAAAACATTCTATTATGCCCAAGTACTTAATGTTTCACTTAAATGTAAATTTTAGCATTGCTATGAATTTTAATTACTCTTAAATTTGTTTAGTCATGTGTTTTTCTTTTGACTACATGAATATAAAAATACCATTTTATACACATGTATTTTCCTTCTAACTAGGCACAAATCTTAATTTACCTCTAGGCTGCCCCAGTTTGCTTCAAACCTCTAGGAATATTGCTTTTGGTGCTGGCCACTGGCTATAAATAGAAGGTACCATAGGATAGGAAGGGGCAAGGTTATTTTATGATCTTGTGTGTGGGATGAGTCATTATAAACCTAAACTTAAAAAAAAAAGAAACACTTTACCTCTCAGACATTTGGGGAAAATGTGTTGACATATTAAAACTTCTATTCCAAAAGGACAGTGAACGTTTCCTGTTTTGAAAATGTCCTGGCATGGCTGCCAAGTATGTTGACAAACAAGTGATGAAGAAAGTTTCAAAACTAGGTCTCTGAAATACAATTCGCTAATGCCAGAACAGATGCTTTGATACTTTACTTAAAGGAACAAACAAGCAACTTTTAACTAAAAGCTACTGCACACAGGCACTGTGCCAAGGGCTGAGGCTAGACACTGCCCATAGCTCACACATTAAGATGGATGCAGACCTGTAAATGCACTGGGTGCACCAGGTGCACTGCCAACAGCCACAAGGGTTTGCGGCATGGTTACGTCTGAAGGATAAGGCAGAGAGAGGTGAATAAGGAAGTTAAAGTATGGCATTCCTACCAGAAAGTAAAAACAGTGCTAAGGAATTAGAGGTATGAGAAAGTACACTTCTCAAAGAAAAGTGAATAGAGAGTTGATGTCTATAGTTTAATATAGATAGGGCAGCACCTTCCTTGTGCAGCAGTGGAGCCACTGACAGTACAAGTTTATGAGAAAGAGGAACAGAAAAGGATGCGTGTCATGGAAGCCAAGAGAGAAGGGTTCAACAGTGTCAAAACCTGCCCTACAAAGAAGAGAGACAAAGAGTTGCAGAAACTTTTAAATAAACAACCAGAGTTGGCCAACTGGAAGCCACTGCTAACTCCTGAGACAAGTTTCTGAGTGGCAAAGAGAAGCCAGACCCTAAAGCAGGTGCCCTGAAGGTCAAGAAAACAGAAGGATTAGCCTTGGAAAGGAAAAGAAATGCTCTTTCTGAAGACTGCAGTAAAGAAACATGTGGGTGGGGACATAAACAGATTAAAAGAAGATAGAGGTAACAGCAGGTGCTGATCCTGGCAGGTATGTTTCAGTAAGCTAGGACAAGGTAAATTGCCTCTGAGGGGAGGTGGATGGGGAGTGGAGCAGGTTGTAGAACTGATTGCTCCTGGAAGAGCCACTGTGGCTCTGACTCTCAAACATGGAAACATTTTTTGCCAAACCCTTTAATGTAGAAAACTTTAACCCACAGAATAATTAGAATATTTTGTCAGATTTGCTTTAGCACATCCTTCCATTCTATCTTTTTATTCTTTTTTTTTTTTTTTTTGCTAAACCATTTGAAAGTAAACCACAGTATATACTTCCAGCATGGATTGCCTAGGAACAAGGCATTCTCCTACATAATCACAATTCTATCACCACACACAATACTGATATGTAATATTAAAAAATACATAGTCTGTATTTAAGTTTTCTCAACTTTCCATTCAAAAAATATAATTGACAAATATTTTTTCAGTCCATAATCCAATCAAGGATGATGCATTACATATGGTTGTAATGGCTCTTTAGTCTCCTTTAAATGAGAACAGTCCCCTCAAATATTTTTGTCTTCATGACATATTCAAGACCTAGTGTTTGTTGTACAGAATATCTCACAATCTTGATTTCCTTTATGGTTTCCTCATGATTAGATTCATTTTAAACACAGTTTTGGCAGGAATTATATATAAATGACTTTCATCCCATCACAAGGCAGATATGTTAGTTTGTCTGTCATTACTGCATCACTTAATTAACTTAGTATCCACCAGATCTTTCCATCATAAGGATGTCTTTTTCCCTTGTAATCAATAAATAAATTATAAAAATGATTTTGAGATAGTATGTATATAACATTTCACCCAATTATTTTAGTATCTATTCATGATTCCTGCTTAAATCAGGAATCACAATTACAGTGGTGGTCATTATATGGTAATTTTCTAATTTAATCATTCCTGTACATTTCCTGGATGGTCTTCTTTGCTAATGTCACTTTTATTTCCTTCCACTTTTTTCATTTTCACTATGGATGCTAACAGATCTCTCCCTAACGTAACCGATTACTATTATTATTTTTTGATGTTTAAAATGTTTCAAATTTGGCCAATGGGAATCACTTCAAGTTAGCTCTTTATATCATTCTAACAAGTCCCCATTAATCTGGAAGCACTTCTTTGTTTTCCACTATAATAAAACGTTTCAGGATCATCTTACAGTTTTCCTGTCTTGAGCACCAGTTGGTTAATTATAATTAACAAATGATACTAAAACAGCTTAAAAGGAGACTAATCCTATGTAAGTAATTCAGCATTATAGAAAATAATACTTCCCAAATCATTTTATGAAGCCAACATTATCCCAAACACCAGAAAAAAATATATTTTATAAAAACTAAAACCAATATCCCTCATTAACACAGACACAAAAATGCGTAACATTGATTTTCCAAACTGAGTCTAGCAATACAAGGCTGGCAGATTCGAACCCAGCCAGGGCCAGCTAAACAACAATGTCAACTGCTGTAGTCCCAGCTACTTGGGGTGCTGAGGGAAGAGAATCGCTTAAGCCCAAAAACTTGAGGTTGCTGTGAGCTGTGATGCCACAGCACCCTACTGTGGGGGACTTAGTGAGACTCTGTCTCAAAAAAAAAAAGGAATATATAACATTCAAATCCAAATGGAGCTAATATCAGGAATGTAAGGATGTTTTAATATTTAAAAAAAATCAACATACTTTACCATATTAAGATTCTAAAAAGAAAAATTAGTTATTATAACCATACAGAAGAAGTATTGGACAACATTCACCAATTTAGGATGAAAATTATCAGTGAGCTAAGAATAGAAAGAACTTCCTTAGCCTAATTATGAGCATCTATTTTAAAAAATTAGAACTAGCATCATACTTACTGGTGAAAGACTAAATGCTTCCTCCCTAAAAATTGGGAACAAGACAATGATGTAAAATTCTTGCCATTTTTTATTCAATATTCTGGAACTCCTCACCATTGTATTGAGGCAATAAAAAGAAGCAAAAGGCATACAAATTGGAAAAGAAATTGTAAAGATGTTATTTATAGACATGTTAATGTAGAAAAATCCTGATGCATCTACCAAAAAAAGGTGCTATCAGAATAAGCAAATTTTGTAAAGTTACAGGACACAAAGTCAATTAACAAAAATCAATTATACTTCTATACCCTAGCAATGAATAATGAAATGAAATAAAAATACAACTTCATAAACAATAGCATCCAGAAACAAAAAATAAGAATAAATTCTGCTTAAAGAAATTAAAGAAGACCTAATAAAGAGATATATCATGTTCAGGATTAAATACTCAATGTTGTTATGGCAATTCTCTCCAAATTAACCTAGACAATTAAGGTGCTCTCAATCAAAATTTCAGCAGGCATTTTTTTAAAACTTGGTAATTGACAAGTCTAAAATTTATATAGAAATGGAATTAACTAATATAGCCAAAGCAACTTTTAGAAAGAACAAAGTTGGAGAACTTACACTGACTCCTTTAAAGACTTACACAAAAACTGTAGTAATTAAGACATAAGGTACTGACAAAATGACAAACATGAAAATCAACAGACAAGAGTTGAAAATCTAAAAATAGACATGCACATAGTTAAATGAGTTTCAATAAAGATGCTGAAGCAACTTAATGACAGAAACAAAATTTTTTTCATAAACAGTGCTGGAACAGGTGAATAACCATATGTAAATAATGAATATTGATTCCTATCTCCTACCATATGCCAAAATCAGCTCAGAATGCACTGCAGACCTAAATACTATACAATAGCTAAGACTATAATGTTCTAAAGAAACAGTAAGCTTTGTTACCTTGTAGTAGACCAAAAAAAAAAAAAAAAAAATTTCTTTTTGGGGAAAATTTTTATAGGACGTGAAAAATATAGAACCATAAATTAAAAAGCTGAAATTTGTACTTCATTAAATTTAAAACATTTACTCTCAAAGAATATTTTTTAAAAATGCAAAGGCAAGAGCCACGCCTGTGACTCAGTAAGTAGGGCACCGGCCCCATATACCAAGGGTGGCAGGTTCAAACCCGGCTCCAGCCAAACTGCAACAAAAAAAAACCGGGTGTTGTGGTGGGCATCTGTAGTCCCAGCTACTCCGGAGGCTGAGGCAAGAAAATCACCTAAGCCCAGGAGTTGGAGGTTGCTGTGAGCTGTGACTCCACAGCACTCTACTGAGGGCGATAAAGTGAAGACTCTGTCTCTACAGAAAAAAAAAAATGCAAAGGAAAGCCATACACTGGGAAAAATATTAGCTATGTATATCTAATAAAGGATTCATATCCAGAATATATAAACAACTCTCGAAAGTAAGTAAGAAAAACAACTCAATAAAAATTGGGTAGAAGATGTGACTAGAAACAAAAGATCTAAAATTGCTGAGAAGCACATAAAAAGATGCCCAGTATCATTTGCCATTATATTAATGCAAATTAAAACTATAATGAATACCACCTTATTAAAATTACTGACATCATCAACTGTGGGAACACTGCAAAAGCAACTAGAACTCACCTACCATTGTGATGGTATGACAATTTATTATGAAGTTAAACACACTCTTAACCACACAACTCATCAATCCAGTCTTAGTCATTTACTTACAAAAAATGAAAATATTTGTTCACAAAAAGACTTTTACTTGAATGTTCATAAAGTGTTTAATAATAGCTCAAAACAGGGAGCAACCCAAAGTCATCAACAGGTGAATAACAATTACAGCACTGTGTATATCTATATAATAGATCACTATTAAGCAATGAAAACAAACTGATAAATGCAACACTCATGAATCTCAAAAGCATTATGCAAAGTGAAACAAGTCAAACACAAAACACTCCAGTTTTGCCTCCATTTATTTGAAATTCTAGAAAAAGCAACTATAGTGACAGATCATAGTTGCCTAAAACAATGAAGAGGAAGAGGCATATGAGAACTTTTTGAGATGATGGAAATGTCCTACATTATGAAGTTGGTATTTTTACAACTATATGTTTGTGAAATGAAAGTGTACACTTAAAACTGGTCAATTTTACTGCATGTAAATTATACCTTGATAAAGAATTCGGTGACCCAACAGGGCTGTTTTAATGTACATATCACCACAGGCTCTGAATTCCCCGAAGGCACACAGATTTCATCTCATTTTTGTCTTTTATTAACTTCATGTATTAAGGCAGTGGTTCTCAACCTTCCTTAATGCTGCAACCCTTTAATACGTTCCTTATGTTGTGGTGATCCCCAACCATAAAATTATTTTTGTTGCTAGTAAGAATTTTATGGTTGGGGGTCATCACAACATGAGGAACTATATTAAAGGGTCGCGGCATTAGGAAGGTTGAGAACCACTGTATTAAGGTAAAAGAAAAGGTGTTGTTTTGCTTTTCAATGGCTCCCCTCGCCCCCACCAAGTCCCAGGAATGAGTTAGCTTTAAAAATTTTTGAGATTGCTAAAACAATTTTATTTTCAGTTTAAAAGTCAGATTAGGTTTGTACTATATCACATATTTTAAAGTTTTTCTCTGATTCAAATGCACAGTGGTAAAATTCTGTTAAAAGTTCAAAGCATCTGGATATAGAATGAGTTAATATTTGAAAGAGTAAATCATTTCAAATGTAAATGTTTTCCCAAATCCAGTTCTCTAACCCACAAGCTTACATAAAAACTGGCCATAGGTAATGTTCTAATACTCCAACAAAGTTCCAAAAATCCTGGCAAACCAAACATTCACATTCCTGAATGTTCTACCAATAGGAGAGCAGCAATCCCTACACACCCAATACCACATACATTTGCCAGTCAAAGGTCTCTTTCTATCTCAATCGGGAGAGCTCAGATGCTCCCCCTCAAAAAGAGAAACAAAGAAGACCATCACCTACAAGTTCAATAACACCACTGTTAAATTTAGGAAATTAGGAGTACTGATACGGCATTCTACTTTTATACTGGATTTATTCAAGATTGTACTTTGACCTCTACTTCCTTGCAATTTTGTTCATGCCACTTCCTATTACTGAAATTGATAAGCAAATTGCACACCTCCCCTTTAGAGTAAATTCGGTCCTACTTCAAATAAATTACAAGGAAATACGGCTGGGAAAGAAGTCAGTGTCTTCCATAATTTCCTTAAAACAAATAAATGTTCCTGAGGAAAGAAAAATTCATATGCAGTGGATATATTTTTTTTATATTTTTTATTAAATCATAGCTATGTATATTAATGCAATCATGGAGTACAATGTGCTGGTTTCATATACAATCTGTAATATTTCCATCAACTGATTAACAAAACTTTCATGGCATTTTCTTATTTATTGTGTTAAGGCATTTATAATCTGCATTTAGTAAGTTTCACCTGTACCCTTCTAAGATGCACTGTAGGTGTGATCCCACCAATTACCCTCCCTCCACCCTACTATGAAACTAATCTATAGCTTTCATATGAAGGCTATAATCCAATTACAGTGGATCTATTTTTTATCATACTGAGCTTGGTATATACACAGTAGAGATATAGGCCCTTGATGAAGTCAGTCCTACTGCAGATTGTTATTCCTTAAACCACACCTTCACTCCCAGACAGCTTCAAAAGCTAGTTTCTATGCTTCTTTTCTTTTTGAGGGGGGGAAATTCAGAGTTTATTTTAAGTACAAACAAAACTGAAGTGAGAAATATTAAGTATAATTCATGGGTCACTGTTAATCTCCTAACTATTCATTTCAATGACTGTAATTATCTAAACATTTCTTTTTAGTTTTTCATAGGCATGTGTATAGGGTTTGTTTGTTTTTTTATTAAATCATAGCTGTGTACATTAATGCAATCATGGGGTAGAATGTGCAGATTTCATATACAATCTGAAATATTTTCATCAAACTGTTTAACATAGCCTTCATGGCATTTTCTTGGTTATTGTGTTAAGACATTTATATTTTGCATTTATTAAGTTTCACCTGTACCTTTCTAAGATGCACCATAGGTGTGGTCCCACCAATTACCCTTCTTCCACCCCTCTATCCCCCACTTCTTCCCTCCCCTACCTTGCCCCCTACCATATCTTCTTGTGCTATAATTGGGTTGCAGCCTTCATATGAAAGTTATAAACAGTTTCCTGGTAGGGCTGAGTACACTGGATACTTTTTCTTCCACTATTGAGATACCTTGCTAAAAAGAATATGTTCCAGCTCCATCCATGTAAACATGAAAGAGGTAAAGTTTCCATCTTTCTTTAAGGCTGCCTAATATTCCATGGTGTACATATACCACAATTTATTAATTCATTTGTGGGTTGATGGGCAATAAACATTTTGGTATGGTTATTTTGGGAATAAACATTATGGGATTGAACGGCAGGTCTATTTTGAGATCTCTTAAGTATTCTCCGAATATCTTTCCAAGACGAACATATTAGTTTGCATTCCCACCAGCAATGTAGAAGTATTCCCTTTTCTCCACATCCACGCCAACATCTCTGGTTTTGGGATTTTGTCATGTGGGCTAATCTTACTGGAGTTAGATGATATCTCAAAATAGTTTTGATTTGCATTTCTCTGATGATTAAGGATGATGAGCATTTTTTCATGTGTCTGTAGGCCGTGTGCCTGTCTTCTTCACAGAAGTTTCTCTTCAAGTCCCTTGCCTACCCTGAGATGTGATCATTTGTTCTTTTCTTGCTAATACATTTGAGTTCTCTGTGGATTCTGGTTATTAAACTTTTGTCAGAGGCATAACCTACAAATATCTTCTCCCATTCTGAGGGCTGTCTGCTTGCTTTATTTACTGTGTTCTTGGCTGTGCAGAAGCTTTTTAGTTTGATCAAGTGTCAGTAGTGTATTTTTCATGCTGTTTCGATTGCCCAGGGAGCATAGGAAATATGCACCCAGGCCAACGCATTCAAGAGTTTTCCCTGCACTTTCTTCTAGTATTTTTATAGTTCCATGCCTTAAGTTTAAATCTTTAGTCGAGTGAGAGTCTATCTTAGTTAATGGTGAAAGGTGTGGGTCCAGTTTCAGTCTTCTACAGGTCGCCAGCCAGTTCACCCAGCAGCATTTGTTAACCAGGGAATCTTTTCCCCACTGAATACTTTTAATTGGCTTGTCAAAGATCAAATAATGGTAAGTAGCTGGGTTAATCTCTTCGTTCTCTACTCTGTTCCATACATCTACCTCTCTGTTTTTGTGCCAGTACCATGCTGTTTTGATCACCATCGATTTATAGTACAGTCTCAGGTCTGGTAGTGTGATTCCTCCCACTTTGTTTTTATTTTTGAGTAATGTCTTGGCTATTTGAGGTTTTTTCTGATTCCATATAAAACGAAGTATTATTCTTTCAAGATCTTTAAAGTATGACACTGGAGCTTTAATAGGGATTGCATTAAAATTGTACATTGCTTTGGGTAGTATGGACATTTTAACAATGTTGATTCTTCCCAGCCATGAGCATGGTATGTTTTTCCATTTGTTAACATCTTCAGCTATTTCTTTTCTTACAGTTTCATGGTTCTATTTATAGAGATCTTTCACGTCCCATGTAAGGTAAACTCCCAAATATTTCATCTTCTTTGGCACTACTGTGAACAGAATAGAGTCCTAGACTGTTTTTTCATCTTGGCTATTGTTTGTATATATATGAAGGGCTATATATTTATGAGTGTTGATTCTGTAACCTGAGACACTGCTGTATTCCTTGACCACTTCTAAGAGTTTTATAGTAGGAATCCCTGGTGTTTTCCAGATATACAATCATATCATCTGTGAAGATTTAAAATTTGATCTCTTGTGACCCTATGTGGATACCCTTGATCACCTTTTCTTCCCTAATTGCAATGGATAAAACTTCCATTACAAAGTTAAAGAGCAGTGGAGACAATGGGCAACCTTGCCTGGTTCCTGACCTCACTGGAAATGATTCCATTTTGACTCCATTCAATACGATATTGGCTGTGGGTTTGCTATAGATGGCCTCTATCACTCTAAGAAATGTTCCTTTTATACCCATTTTCTTAAGTGCTCTGATCATGAAGGGATGCTGGATATTATTAAAAGCTTTTTCTGCATCAACTGAGAAAATCATATGGTCTTTGTTTTTTAATTTGTTTCTGTGATGAATTATATTTATAGATTTACGTATATTGAACCAGCCTTGAGACTCTGGGATAAAACCCATTTGGTCATGGTGTATAATTTGTTTGATGTGTTGCTGGATTCGGTTTGTTAGGATGTTGTTGAATATTTTTGCATCAATATTCATTAGTGATATTGGTCTATAATTTTCTTTTCTTGTTGGGTCTTTTCCTGGTTTGGGGATCAAGGTGATGTTTGCTTCATAGAATGTTCTGGGTAGTATTCCTTCTTTTTCTATATTTTGGAAAAGGTTTAGTAATATAGGTACTAGTTCCTCTTTAAAGGTTTGGTAGAATTCTGACGTGAAGCCATCTGGTCCCGGGCTCTTCTTCTTAGGAAAATTTTGTACAGTTGATGCTATTTCAGAAATTGATATACGCCTGTTCAACACACTTCATTCTGGCTGAGTCTTGGAAGGTGGTGTGCTTCCAAGTATTGGTCAATTTCCTTCAGATTTTCATATTTATTAGAATAAAGTTTCTTCTAATATTCATTAAGGATTTTTTGAATTTCTGTGGAGTCTGTTGTTATTTTGTCTTTACCATTTCTGATTGATGAAATTGAGAGATTTTACTCTTTTTTTCCTGGTTACATTAGCCAAAGGTTTATCTATTTTATTGACCTTTTCAAAAAAGCAACTTTTTGATTTATAGATGTGTTGTATAATTCTTTTGTTTTCAATTTCATTTATTTCTGCTCTAATTTTGGTTATTTCTTTTCTTCTGGGTTTGGGATTGGAATGTTCTTCCTTTTCCAGTTGCTTGAGATGTCCCATTAAGTTGTTAACATCCTCTCTTTCGGTTCTCTTGAGGAAGGCTTGCAGTGCTACAAATTTCCCTCTTTGGATGGCCTTTGCGGTATCCCAGAGGTTCTGATAATTTGTGTCTTCATTTTCATTTTGTTCCAAAAATTTAGTATTTCCCTTTTTAATTTCGTCTATGACCCATCTTTCATTCAACATAAGGTTATTTAGCTTCCATGTTTTTGTATGAGTATGCAGATTCCTGTTGTTACTAAGTTCAACTTTTATTCTATGATGGTCCGAGAAGATTTAAGGAATAATTTCTATTCCTTTAAACTTGCTGAGGTTAGTTAGACTTGTGACCTAAGATGTGATCGATTTTGGAGTACGTTCTGTAGGCTGATGAGAAGAATGTGTATTCAGTTTTGTGAGGATGAAATGTTCTGGAGATGTCTGTTCAATCCAAATGTTGAATGGTTTAAGTTTAAATCTAAAATTCCTTTGCTAAGTTTCTTATTGGAGGATCTATCCAACACTGCTAAAGGAGTGTTAAAATCTCTGACTACTAGTAGCTGGAGGAAATCAAGTTGCTCATGTCTATTAGAGTTTCTCTTATAAGTTGAGAAGCATTCTGCTTGGGTGCATAAATATTAATAATTGGAATCTTATCATATTGAGTACTACCCTGAACAAATATTAAGTGACCATTGTTATCCTTCCTTACTTTTGTTGGTTTAAAGCCTACTGTATCTGCAAATAAAATTGCAACACCTGCTTTTTTCTGATTTCCACTTGCCTGGAATATAGATGACCATCACTTCACCCTGAGTCTATATCTTTTAAGGTGAGATGAGATTCTTGTATGCAACAGATATTTGGCTTGAGTTTTTGTATCCAGTCAGCGAATCTGTGCCTCTTTAGAGGACAATTTAAGCCATTTGAGTTAATTGAGAATACTGATAAGCCTGGTTGAATTTTGGGTATTGAGTTTTTCAAAAGTCCAGTGGACATTTTCAATCCTTTTGCCACTGTGGAAGTTGGAATTTGATCAGAAGTTTCTGAGTTGAATTTACTTTTGTGGTGGAGGACTGTGCTGCTCATTAAGGAGGATAGGTCTGAGAATATCCTGGAGAGATGGTTTAGTTATGACAAATTTCTTCAACATGTGAATGTCATTAAGGTATTTAATTTCTCCATCATAAATGAAACTCAGTTTAGCTGGCTACAGGATCCTGGGTTGAAAGTTATTTTGCTTTAGGAGATTAAAAGTTGATGACCACCCTCTTCTAGCTTGAAAGGTTTCAGCAGGGAGATCTGCAGTCATTCTAATATTCTTCTCCTTGTAGGTTCTGGTTTTCTGGCTGCTTTCAGAATTTTCTCCTTCATATTAACTTTAGTGAAGTTAATTATGATGTGCCTGGGGATGTCTTTGTTCAGACCCCGTGCTGGGGTTCTGAAACTGACTGCTATCTAAATTTCAGAATCTCTTGTCATGTCTGGAAAGTTCTCTTTCATAATCTCATGAAGAAGAGACTCTGTGCCTTGCAAAGCCACTACATCGCCTTCAGGGATCCCTATAAGGCGAATATTGGTTTTCTTCAAATTATCCAAGAGTTCTCTAAGAGAATGATCCATTTTTGCTCCCCATTTCTCTTCCTCTTGAGAGTTTGGGAGTATTCGAAAGCTTTGTCTTCAATGTCAGAAATCCTTTCTTCTGCTTGCTCCATTCTGTTACTTAGAAATTTTACTGTATTTCTCAAATGTTTGAGGGCTACAAATTCTTGTCTCAGTGTATCAAAATCTTTGGTTTGTCTTTGAATTTACTGAATTCTTGAGACAATTTTGAAATGCTCCCTGAATTTCTGATTCCAACTTTACTTGTATTCTATTGATCTTATTTGCAATCCAAATTTTGAATTCGATTTCTGACATCTCAGCCATCTGTTTATGAACGGGATCTTCAGTTGTGTCCCCCACCTTGTTCCTTTTGGGGGGGTGGGTTGATCTACTCTGGTTATTCATGTTACCAAAGTTTTCCCGCTGATTCCGCCCCAAGATTATTTTATACTGTTTGGCTAGATAAGCAGATAAGGAGAATTTGGGTTGGGGGCTCCAGGAGTAGTGATTGGCCAGTCCTTTGCCCACGAGCTGGGATTGGTGTCTATACCTTTTCCCCTAGAGGTTTTCCAAGGACCCATACAGTGCTATGGCTTGAGAAACTGGGGACCTTCTTAGTGTGGTGGTGCTGAGTGGCCCTGTCTTATTTTCAGCTGGTTTCTGTCCTACCCTAGTGAATCAGTTACTCTGGGTTGAAGTCCCAGCTGTGGAGAAATACCAGCAATTAAGTCACCCTGCCCCCACAGGTAACAATTGGAAAAGGAAAATCAAAACTTCCCATAACCACACACCCAGGGTACCACTTTGGATAATCCTCCAGTGATTGGCCCAGTTCAAGAGGTTCAAATCAATTGTGCCAGTCAGCACAGGTCTCAGGTGGGAGAGTTCAAAGGGTCTCCGGCAACTAGATAGCAGGAGTCTGCTGGCTGCTCTAATATGACTCGCTCTGGTGTTCTGTGAGGTCAGAAGGACCCACCCAGCAAATAAATTAGTCTAGGAAGGTTGATGCCTCCTTCACCACCTTGCACCTCTGTCACACCCAGTCACTGGTAACCCCACAGGGCTGTGACCCAGTTCCCTGCAATGACCAGATTCTCCAGGAGTTTGTGCCTGCCTGAGTCACAGGGAGATCTATGTCTCCTCAGCCAGGTCACCACTCTTTGCCACTATCCAGTAGTGGGAGGTGAAGCCTGACAACCTTGGGTGCTTAATGGAGGCTGGGGTGGTTCACTCAGTTCCAGCACTGTCCCTGACTGATGTTGCTGATAGAACAGCACAACTTTGCAGAATTTGTTTCTGTCCTGGCTACATTCCCCTGTGGATCAGATGCTGTTTGAATTCACAGGAACTGCCACTCAGCCCTGTCTGTGCCACTCCCCAGTCTTGGCTGCAGTTTGTGTTGGGACGTATGCAGTCAGAGCTCGCACTTAGCTGTCAGTTCCACCCTCTGCCTGTCTGTGCCGCTCCCCAGTCTTGACTGCAGTTTGTGTTGGGACGTATGCGGTCAGAGCTCACATTTAGCTGTCAGTTCCACCCTCTATCTGCCCGCCTTTGTCTCAACTATGATCCCCTGAGGGCTGGGTGCATCTGAGGTTCAGCGAAGCAGTCCTCTGGGTGAGCCCTGCCTGCGTATTCTAGTCCCGGCACCCGCCCAGGCCGGTACTGCCTCAAACATACCCTTTACTCATGGGGCCTGCATTTCTGTCTCAGATCTGTTCTGCCAGTGGCCTCCACCGGAGCAGATGCCCAGCTTCCTCTGGTTGCCCAGAGAGACTGGGAGTGTCCTTTCAAAATATCCCCAGGGGTGTGAGCCCTACTGTTCCCACTGCTGCAATTGCTGCTCTGTGCCTTGGGGCACCACCTCTCCTGTATAGTTACCTCTCAGTTGACCGTCTTCTCCTTACTCTTGTGCTGGAGAATCAGCATGGATCAGCAACAGCCCATGCCTTGTCCACACCCCTTGAGAAGATGCCCAAGAATCTGGACTCCATGGGGGACAGATCTTGGGGTGAGAGTGGAGGGGAGTGCTGGGAGTTCAGAATTACAGGTAGAAAATATATACAGTTTTATGCCTGGCAGGCACCGCAGCATGGGAAGGAGTTCCGGTTTTTAGAGGGTCTCTCCTGTGGGACAAAATGGGAGGGTATTTGAACTCTGCTCGCTTGTTTGTATGGAGTATACTGTGAGCCGTTCTCACGGGGGAGGGGACTCCCATCCACTTGGCGATGGATTTTGTACTTTTTGTTTGTATCCTTGGGGTTGCAGCTCACCTCAGCAGGGTTGATGTGCGTTCTTCAATCTTCTCTCTTGGCCCAAATCTGAACCATCGGCTTTCTTGCTAAACTTCTATCCTGTAACTCTCTTTCTGGAAGGAGCCTCTGTGGAAAGCTGGCTCCAGTCAGCCATCTTGCCTCCACTACCCCCTATTTTCTACCCTTCTTTTGCCTGCCTATGGAGAAGTGATATAAATGTAATTCTGAAATTCACATAAAGGTAGAAATAAATGACATTAGGCAAGTTTCCTAATATGGATCTTTTAATTACTTCCACAAATTTAAATAACTAGAGACAAAACAATCAAGGATAAAAGAGAAAATTAACAAAACCTAAAAAGAAAATGTAATACAAAGTCAATGTGAAATTATCAAATTTAATTTCTTTGTCATCATTAATTTGACAGGTATCTATACATTTTTTCCCTATCATAAAACAAATTCCTGTCATAAATATCTAATATGTTAGAATGGTCATTAGAGCTGACAGAATGCATACATACACTGAACATGTAAGTCTCACAGAGTAACTTGGCTGTTTTCTGTTCACTGCAACAACAGTAGTAGCTAAATCAACAAGGTGTCTGGCATTCAACTCAGACAAAAATCTTTCTGGGGTGGTTAATAGGTCTGCAAAAGAGCAATTTCCCTTAAACTACCTAATACAAAAGAAACTTTTTCTAATTCTTAAGATTTCTTCTACTTCAAATCTAATTCTTTGAGCATCCTGATCCTAAAAGTACTTTGAGCGCAAACACTGTATCCTAATCATTTGTACCTTCATATTAATCTGAAATTTAAAAAATTAAAAACATATTACTTTGGGAAACCAAAGAGAAATAAACAAATAAAAGGTATAAACTACTTGAGGACAGGTTCCTCTTCTTCATCTTGTAGGCCTGAAGTCTGACACACTGGCCCTCAATAAATGTGTGCTGAGCTGAATACACAGAATGCCTTCAGATCAAGGAGGTCTAGTCCAACTGAAAATAACTGCAATGTGGCTCTCCAAATACTACCTAAGTAGTCCAGATTAAAACAATACAAATATGTTAACAACAGCTTCCGCTAACCTAGCACCTACTATAGGCCAAGCCCTACTAATAATCTAATTCAGTAATCACACCAGCTGTATAAGGTATGTACTTCTACCAGCCCATGAAAACAGATTAGGAAGCTGAGTCACGAGGACTAAATAACATGGTCAAGGGCACAGGCAAGTCAGCAATATGTTTAGTCTCTACAGCAGGGAGATTAGCAGCCAAGCTGCTCAGGTAAGATAAGACTGATCACTTAGGGAGACGAGTGGTTGCTCTGGCAAACTTTTTCCAGCAGTGTTAACAGGTCTGAATTCACCCACACCTGCCTACCACTTAACATACAAAAGGCACACTTATTAGATGGGTAGCAGGCATGGTAAGTCAAATGAAACTTAGCACTGTTTTGACTCACTGCTAAACTAAGTTACACAAATCTAATACCCTTACTAAAATTGTTCTCTCCATCATGCAAGCTGATCAATACACAGGCTTAGATATACAGTCAACCTAACTCCCTCCTGTGGCACTCAAACCTTGGTATGTACCTTTAATCCTACATCATAATTATTTGTTTATGCCTGTCTCTATAACAAGAAATTCTTGGGTGCTAATGACTATCTTAAGCATAAACATATTCCCAGAGCTATGCTAAAATAATCCTGGTTGCATGGAAGATCCACATTGACAGAGAACAGGAAGTATAATACAAAACAGAACAGTATGTTAATGTTCATATGTGACCACAAAATGGAATATTTGATAGAGTTCCATTTATTTCGATTCTCAGGATACAGATCAACTGGCCAAAAGGAGAGAGGAATAAAATACCAAAGCATAAAGATCACTTGGAAATAAGAAATTTTAGTAAGTAATGAACATTCTACTTATAATGAAAAATTTATATGCATACTAGTCCAACCAAACCTTTTTGCAAGGATTTT